>PVKA01001608.1:0-141995 GCA_004027165.1 Ctenomys sociabilis | reverse complement strand
AAAAAAAAAAAAAAAAAAAAAAAAAAAAAAAAAAAAAAAAAAAAAAAAAAAAAAAAAAAAAAAAAAAAAAAAAAAAAAAAAAAAAAAAAAAAAAAAAACTTGCTATCTGCATTCTTTAACTTAGGCTATTTAAGAGATTGCCTGATTTTCATGCTAGCTCCATTGCTTTGTTACCACATGACTGACATGGGAAAAATTAGTTATCCTCCTGAGTCATCTGTTTTGCTTTATTGTGTTGTTTGGTTTGGTTTTAAGTCAAAAATTAGTTATCCTCCTGAGTCATCTGTTTTGCTTTGTTGTGTTGTTTGGTTTGGTTTTAAGTCAGGGTTTCAGGGTAGCTCAGGCTGCTCTTAAACTCACTGGATAACCCAGGTTGACTGAGCTTTTTGTTCAGCTTCCTAAATGTTGAGATTATAAGTATAATCTCACCATTCCTAGCTCAAGTCTTTTCTTTAAAACCCACTCATGGGTTTTTTAGACTATGAAAATCAAAGAAAAAGAACATCAACGATATCATTTGCCAGCCTATTATATTTATTTATTTAGATTGGTTGGTAATTAGTTGATTTAGTTATTAAGACAACCAGAAAGGACTTTTGAGACCAGCAGTGGTAGTACACACCTGTAACTCCAGCACTGTGGGAACCTGAGAAGCTGAGGTAGGAAGAACAAAAGTTCAAGTCCAGCCTGAACAATTCAGCAACTCAGTAAGACCCTGTCTCAAAAATTAAAAAATAAGGGCCAGCCAAATAGCTCAGTGGATTAAAGTGCCTGCAAACAGGCGCAGGGGTTTGGGGTTTGATCCCAGGGCCTGCCTAGCTGGCCCTGCCCCCAGGGCACTCTGAGATAGCAATTGAGACTAGGAATGGTGTGCCCCTGTAATCTCAGCTCTTAGGAGACTAAACAGGCAGATCACTGAGTCTGATCTAGTAGTAGACCCTGAACACCCTGTAGACCCTTCCCTAAAATGCAAAAGAAAAAGAAATTTAAAAATAACAAGATTGGGGATATAACTCACTGTGAAGGTCATGTAATGCTGCAAAAAAGGGGTGGGGGTGAGATGTACCATAGTTCAGTGTGAAAGCCCTGGGTTCAATCCCAAGTACCAAGAAAGAAAAACATACAGAGTGCTCCTCATTGGTGTTATTGCTGTATAGAAGTATTCCAATGCCTTTTCTATGTGAGAATCCTTCCTTGATTGAAAAATACTGTTGTATTCCCTAGGGGACCTCTTTCTTGGATATTTGAAACGGGCTGTGATTATAGGTGTGCACCACTATACCCATTACCCACCTCAGTACAATTTCTAGAGACTACCTTCAATTTGCTTGGCCTCTTGACCTAAACTGTAACATAGTACTATTGGCACTTCAGCAGATGTAATGGCATAGGGTACTGAAAGAGATTTTCTCTGTCATCTAGAAAATGTCTTTCTTTTTGTTAGATTATAAAATGTTAGAAAATAAATAGTTTTAATGTTAGAGTGAATAAATAATTCTTGCATATTTTACTATAAGGAGTCTTAATATGATTCAGTAAATCATAGAATTTTTATGTGGAAAACCACTTGAAAATAAAAACAAGTGAAAAGCTTTATGTGGTTTTTGTATTTGTGTTTTGCATGTTTTTGGAATCTTCCATTTTATGTGGGCAAAAGAAAGTCTGTCAATTCCCAAAGACTTGAATTTTCTGATCATTTAACTATACCACTATTCAATTCATTCTTTTGTAAGAAAAGTATCATCAGAATATGTCTATATGAAGCCATCCTGGGATGCATTTTTCTGGAAATGCAGTAGATGTGAAAATGGGAATGAACTAGGAATGTGAAATGAGACTGCAGATGAGAATTGAAGAGCATAATATGCAGAGGTTGCTACAATCTGACTGGCTTCCATACTAAGAGAGGAAGAGAGTTGTGATTTACCTGCTATCATAAGAGCTATAAACTTTGTAAATTTTGCTTTGTTTTAGTTTGTAAAAATCAGTCTTCAGGAGGTAGACAATTTTTTTACAAATTGAAATTTTAAAATAATTTTTATTAGTATGTGTTTGCAGTACATAGTAGTTACATTCTTAAATTTTTTTTAGCATTTTGAAAAGTTACTCCAAAAGTTCATATAGGTAAATTGAACAAATAATATGCAGGAGGTTGGGGTGGGTAATTTGTTTTGACTTGGGTTTTTTAGGCATGGTCTCACTACATAATTCAGGCTGGCCTTAAACTTGTACAGTCCTTCTCAGTCTTCTGGAAGTTCTTGGATTACAGGTGTACACCAACATGCCCAGTGATAATAAGCAGCTGTGTTGTAATAGAAGCAATATCAGTGCGTCAGTGCATAATGACTTTTACTTTACTTTTTTTTTTGGAGACTGCATCTCACTGTGTAGTTGAGGCCGGCTTTGTGAACTCACTATGTGATCCAGGCTGGCCTTAAGATCATGGCAGTCATCCCACCTCAGGCTCTCCAGTGCTGGCACAATAGGCATATGTCAACATGCAGTTATTTTTGATCCTTAGGTACTCATAAGTCTCTTGAGTCTCCAGTCTGAGGAACTGAGGATGAAACTTGCCCAACAAGTCCACATAGCTAAAGTGGCAACACTCTTACCCAAACCTAGAAGTGTAGATTTCCACTATTTATTTTATGTTTAAAATTTTCCTGAAGTTGAATACTTTTTGTTGTTTTTTGAGACAGGGTCTTGCTGTGTAGCCCAAGCTGGCCTTGAATTCTGGCAGCCTTCCTACCTCAGCCTCCCAAGTGCTGGTATGTGTCACCATTCCCTGCTTGAAATTGAATGCTTTTTAATTACAATTTCTGTCTTGTGTCATCTCCCTCAGCTTTAGTAAATAGCAGTGACTAAGGAGGCTGACCTTAAGTCCTGGCTTTTAAGTTAAAGGTCATCTTTTCCCAAAGGTGCTGACTTGGCCTGCAGCTCTGATAAAGATAAGCCTCACCCTTCTTGGTCTCTGGCTTATCTTTATGGTGAGAGTTGAACCAGATCTCTGAAGTACTTTGCTAGTCCAAATTCTGTAATTCTGTGTTGTGACTTTTAGCCAAGTTTCAAATGCAAATTGAACAACACATTATCTGGATATAGTACATGCTCACCAAATTTTATTTGCAATTATTAGAGCATTTTTCCACGAAGAGTTTTGTGTTTTTTTGGTTTTTAATCTTTGTTGTTGTTGTTTTTTTTTTCTGCAGGGGGTGGGGCAGGAGTGTCACTCAGGCTGGCCTCAAACTTGTATGCATCCAGGCTTGCCTCCATTTTGTAACTCTCTTGTCTCAGTCTCTCAATTGCTGGGATTATAGGCATGTACCCAGGCCATGAAGACTTCTAAAAATTATTTTTGTTAATGGGAATAATAAAAGATTAGAGACCAGTGAAAAAGTTTTTGTTTATTTGAATATCCCTGTTGTTAGCTATTTTTGTTTTGGGGTGGTGGTATTTGCTGGTTTTGTTTTTTTGTTGGTTTTATTTTGTTTTTATGTGACAGGATCTCACCATGTAGTTGAGACTAGTTTTGAACTCACCATGTAGCTCAGGCTAGCCTCAAACTCATAGCAGTCCTCCTGCCTCAGCCTCCCAAGTGTTGGGATTAGAGGCATGCACCACCATGCCTGGGAGCTATTTTTGTATAGCCCTAGTTAGTTGGGAAAACTTCAGCTGCTGGCTGGTAACTGTACTTTGTCTCTCCTTTGAAATCATGTCACAACTGCCTGGATTTGTCATGTTTTTAGGTGATGTTATTCTGAAAGATAGTTTTTTGTTTTGTTTTGTCTTGTTTTTAAGCTGGGTATGGTAGCACATGCCCATAATTCCAGCTCTATGGGAGGACCACAAGTTTAAGCCCAGCCTAAGTGATTTAGCAAAACCTGGCCTCAAAATTAAAAGTTAGAAAAGGGCTGGAGTCCTCAATAGTGGTGCATGTCTGTAATCCCAACACTTGGGACCTGAGGCAAAAGGATCATTATGAGTTCATGGCCAGCTTGGGCTACATAGTTAGTTCACAGTTCATGATCAGCCTGAATTACACACCAAGATCCTGTCTCCAAAGGGGCTGGTGGAGCTGAAGATGTAGCTCAGTATGAAGACCCTTGGTGCAATCCCTAGTCAAATACACATCCTGAATGAGGCTAATGGATGTTCTTTTATATTCAAACTGTAATATTAATGAAAGGTTAGAGTCAAATGTCTATGTGGATTGACTAGGAGAAAGAAACTATGGACTAGATGATTTAGGTTAGTAAAGAGAACCTCTATGCAAACATTTAATTTGGCTCATTAACCACAGAAGAATTATTTTTTAATTCCCTGCATGAGAAATCGCCAGAATTGGAATCTCAAGGCATGTCATCGAGTCGTGGAACTTCTGTCCTGTGAAAGCTATTTCATGAGCCCATGTCTGTCTGTCTTCTCCATAGGACCGCCTATTTTTTTTTTTTTTTTTTTTTAGGGAACTTTCTACAGGGTGTTTAGGGTCTCACTACTAGATCAGACTCCTAATCTGCCTGTTTATAGCCTCCCCAAGAGCTGGGATTACAGGCGTGTGTGTCACCATGCCCAGTCTCAGCATACCCAGGGGGCGGGGCGCTTTAATCTGCTAAACTATTTGGCTGGCCCCATTTGACTGCTTATACACCTTCCATCCTCGCATTTTTTCCTGGCTTGCAGTTTTTTGGCGGAACCAGGGATTGAACTCAGGCCCTTGCGCTTGCCAGGCAAGCATTTATTCTACTGAGCCATCTCCCCAGCCCCAGTCATCCCTCTTATGTTCCCATTCATATTCCTTTTCCTCCTTTGTTTCTATTCTTAGAAGCCACTTGGTTTGTTTGTTTTGTTTTGTTTTATTTATATATTTAGTGCAGGGTCTCACTACACAGATTGGACTCATAGTGATCCTGTTTTCAGCCTCCCAAGTGCTGGAATTATAGGGATGCACCACCATGCCATTTCAATTGCCATCTGCTTGCGCCCTGGGGGTGGGGCCAGCATGGTATGTGGTATCGGGAATTGAACCCAGGCGCTGCACTGTGCCTAAGCAGGCACGTTAGTCCACTGAGCTATCTGGCCAGCCCTTTTTATTTCTGTTTTTGTTCCATTCCATGTCAGTCATCCTCATTTTTTTGAGATAAGTCTCTCACTAAGTTTTTCATGCTGGCCTGGAACTTGGGCTCCTCCTGCTCCAGCCTTCTGGATTTCTGGGATTATAGGCATTAGTAAACATGTCTGGCTACTCGTCAGCACAATGCAGATAGAAATGAAACCACAAATAAATAGCAAAATAACTTTACTCCTTTTCTCTATGTTTTTTTGTTTGTTTTTTGTTTTTAAAGACAGGGGCTCACTGTAGTCCAGGCTGGCTTCAAACTCATGATGATTTTCCTGCCTCAGCCTCCCAAGAGCTGGGATTGCAGATGCATGCCACCATGCCTGGCTTTTCCATGATTTTTAACCCTCTTCTCTTAACAGAGATTCAACCCAAGGCTTTTTCACTGAACTATATTCCCAGTCCTCTTTATTTTTTATTTTGATAGAGTCTCAATGAATTGCCCAGGCTGGGCTCCAGTTTATAATCCTCCTGCCCTATCCTCCCATGATATACACTCTGCTACTACTAATACAATATTTTAAACAAGTAACCCACTGCTATAACCAGTAAGGAAAACTCTAGCTGTTGTTGACTTGTCTTTGTCACCTACGTGGAGCCATCCCATTATTAGTATAATTTGAAAATTCTTACCCAAGCCAAAAGCAGAATTTTCTTTTCACAGAGGATTATTAGTAGGTTACTAGTGATTTATAAATATATAATAGGGATTGATTTTTCTCAGTGTTTCTTCATTGCTCACCCTCTTTCTCATCTTCACTGACTGAAACTAGATACGTATATCACCATTTCTGATTCTACAGAATTGATCTGTCCTTGTACCACACTTAGCATTGATTGTATCTGGAACATAAATTTTTTTTCTGATGCATGCACATTCATAGGTCTTTTAGTCTACAACCATGGAGAATAACTTTAACCTGAGTTCATATGAATATGCTAAAATTAGGTCAGTGTGCAGTCTGCAAACAAAAGTAATTAAAATCTGCTAAAAAAAATCAAAATTGATAAGAAAGAATTTGTGTAAGATTTTGTTTATTTTAAAGTAAATAAGGCAGCTGTTATATTTGCTAAATAATATAAGTGATAACATAGTTATTACTTCTGATTAAATTTCACTTCAGGCCTGGGGTTGGAAAGAAAAAAAGGACTTGGGTTGTAGCTCAGAGGTAGAGGACATGCTTAGCATGCATAAAGCCTTGGCTTTGATTCCCGGCACCAAAACAAAGATAAAAATAAAAATCTGATCTTACAATACAAATGTGACTTTTTGAGGATTTGGTTTTCTATTCATAGCTGTTTTAGGGGTTTTTTTGTTTTGTTTTGTTGTTTTACATCTTGAAATCAGAATGTGAGTCAGAGATGGTGGCATACACCATCATTCTAACGCTCTAGAGGCTCAAGCAAGAGGATCCAAAGTTCAAGGCTAGGGGCCGGAGAGATGGCTCAGTAGAATAAGCACTTCCCTGGCAAGCTCAAGGGCCTGAGTTCAATCCCCAGTTCGGGGGCGCAGGGGGGAGTTCAAGGCAAGGCTGGGCTCCATAAAAATTTCAGTGTTGATCTAGGCTATATAGTGGAGACCTGTCTCAGAAAAAAAAAATTAATTAGCATGTGATTTTGTGCTAGTTATGATTCCAAAACATGATACAGACCATGAAGAATCAGTTGGTGCTATTAGTACATAATTCCATTTAGTTAAAGATACTGTATAGGTAATTGTAGTTAACTTCAATTGCTGTTATATAACACAGTTGGCTAAAAACAAGAACATCCAAGTAACCAAGTATGTCTTGGACTAGAGTGAAGGTGATAGAGATGTTCAGAAATGGTCAGCTTAAGGATATATATACTTAACGGTTGAGCCATCAGAACTTATGTTTGAGGGCCGAGGAGATGGCTCAGTAGAATAAGCACTTCCCCTGAGTTTCAATCCCTGGTTCCACCAAAAAAAAAAAAAAAACCTCAACTTTGAGTGTGAAAGATATGACCTCAAGGATTTTTGCCTGAATAGTAGATAAAGTGAAGTTCCCCTTTTCTAACATAGAAAAACTTGAGCCAAAGGAACTAGGTTCTGGATAGAAATAGATGGTTATGCTTGACCAACATGTGGAGGCATTGAAAGCTTATGGAAAAATATATCCGAGTTTATAAGAGACTTAAAGAAAAAACTATATATGGGCCAGAGAGACACTGTCATATTATAAGCAGAGTGTCACGCACAGTTGGTTTCTATTAAATAATTTGCACTAAATAGTTTAATAGGATGTTAATTCTATCTGTGAATCTTGAAAGTATGAGTGTTTAAAATTATCAGTATGAAAATAAAATTATCAGTTTTGGTTGGGGATATAGCTTAGCAGCTTAAGCATCTGCCTGGCAAAAGCAAGGTACTGAGTTCAATCGCTGGTACAAGGATATATAAAATATATATGTATATTATATTTGTATATAATATATAAAATTTTACTTATGAACATTTTACCCATAGAAATTCTAAATTATTGTGTTTTTTTGTTTTTTGGGTTTTTTTTTGTAACAGGGATTGAACTCAGGACCTTCTGCTTGCCAGTTAGGCATTTATGCTGCTAACATATCTCCCCCGCCTTAAATTACATTTTTAAATTGTATAATTATAGATCATGGGGCTGGGGAGATAGCTCAGTAGAATAAGTGCTTGCCTGGCAAGCGTAGGGTCCTGAGTTTCTTATCTATAAAACAGAGGAATAATAGCACCTATGTCTTCAATTATTGGGAGGCATTAGTATATTTTCTAACAAAGGTGACCAATGTTGGAAGGGATTAAATTAGTTCATTTGTGGAGAATATATAATTGGTGTTCAGTAAATACTGTCACCAAAAGGAAACACTTGTTTCTGTGATTGGCCATACTTGTATTAACATTAAGCCCTCTGGTTTCAAAACTGAAAACATTTTTATTCTCTTATATATAGTGCATAATTTATAATCATGTTTTTAATGTAAAATGATACATTCTTTTTCTATAGTCTTAATTTTTTAAGGATACTTCAACAAAATATATCATACATGTTTTTCTTTTGTCTATGACTTGTGAAGTCATTGATTTAGATGTGCTTGGTTATATGTTTATGTGCTACTTTGTCTTGTATTTTATATACTATTTTGATTTTCAAACTGCTTTCTAATCACAAATTGTTTTGTCTTTGCAGGCAAGAAGACAACAAGACCCTAGTCCTGGTTCCAATTTAGGTGGTAGTGATGATCTCAAACTTCGTTAATAGTAGCACAGCAGATGTGCCGCCCGTCTTTACATAAACATGCTTCTAGCTGGCAGGAATAATTCATTATAAGACCAGAAACTGTGATTACTGGAGGTACTACCATCTATTTCTTAACCTATGGCAGTAAAAAGACACCACAAACTGCCATGGTTTGCACTATAATACCTGCATTTCTATTTTATAGCATGTAGCCAGTAATAATTTGAAATTTTTTTCTATGCAAGCTTACCTTGTTGGCATTATTTTAGTTGAGTTCAAACTATGTACTTGTAAAGCTTTTCTCCCTGCATTTTAATTTAAAAGTTCATGTCATTTAAAAACAAGAAATTAAAATTTGTATCTGAGGGTTTTCTTTAATCAGTTGCTCTAAATTGTTTTGTACTTCAGATTTGTTGGCTATGCAGCTTCTTTTTAAATAAGCATTCTTGGGCTGGTTTGGTTTTCCCCTCTCCCTTTATGTGTTTTTATAGTCTACAGCATTTAAAACTGTTGATGTGTTTGCATTATTTACAAGCTAAAAACCTAGTAGCTTAGAGCTGTCTGCCACAGCCTTCTAACTCAGTTTACGTGGTTAAAGTTGCAGTATCCTTTTTAAATGCTAATAATCAGTACCCTTTCTTTCTTTTCTAAATATAATTTTTTTTTAAATTGGTGTTAACTGTAATCTGTCCAAATGTTTTAGATTCTGTTCTGTAATCATGAGTTTGGGTGGAGATATTCTCCATAAATGATAATATTCTACTGAAATGCCTAAAGAAGTCGCAGGCTGGCTTCTGTTTTATTCAGGGATTTTTTTAAAAGTCAAAAAAAAAGGGATACTGGAGCTTCTTCATGTGTATAACAGCTTATTAAACTGGAGACAGTGATGAATCAGCTACAAAGGTGATACTGTATTAGAATTGTGTTTAAGATAGCTGCTTTGATGTGTATTTTATATTGCATGCTTTTGTAAAAACAATACTGGGTGATGAAACATTGGTCTTAGAAAATGTTCATCTGTACAGAGGATACATTTTCTTCCATTAACTATTCTTAGAAAAACATTCACAAGTATATATGGTATTTTGAAAAAGGACTATTAATATAGCACCTCTTGAGAGGAATTAGTGTGGGATATTTTTTAAATAGGCTTGTCAAATTGAGTGCAACTTGTTTTTTTTGTTTGTTTGTTTTTTGATACAAGACTGGAAAAAAAGTGCTAAAGCATTTCGCATATCATTACAAATACTTTTCATGGTCATATTCATTAAACGTTATTATATTTCTGAAGTTTTGCAAAAATGTATTTTATCTTAACAGAATGGCATTATTTTAAATAGTTCAAAAAACTGACAGTTAATTCAGAAAATGAAGTCTGAATAAGATCATTACATTTAAAATCATATAAATATACTTGATTGATGAAGGAGATGTGATTTTCATTGTATATAGATCTCATAATTCATAAGCAGATATCCTGTATCTCAGAATAAAAATATTTGTTTATATATTTGAAGTCATTCATGGTAAGGAGTGTGTTTAAATTGTTATAAACATTAATGCATCAGAAAAGACCATGCCAATCTTGTGTAACTAAGTACCATGAATGAATTTGGTTGGTATTTGTTGTTCAACTCACATGTTTACACACTCAGTGCCCTAATTTCCCCTGAGGGAATCACCTTTCAAGTGATCCTTACAGAGGTGTTTTAAGGTTATTTTAATCACAGAGCTCCTTGGTTTTTGACTTCTGCACTTAATTTTTGTAATAACATGATGGCACATTTTTCTCTGTTGCTTCTCACTAAGGGCTTTCAGTCCACTAGTAAATAAGGTCAAATGTTACAAGTGTCCCTGTTGCCATCCTTCTGTAAATACTGAATTTTTCCTATTATTTAGCACTGTATTGCTTCTGTCTGTCTTAATGCTGGCATTAAGATCATAAGCCCTTTTTCTCCAGTAGTGAAGGCTTTGAAAACTTTTTTAAGTTATTGATGCAATTTGATATTTTTTCAGAATGTGTATTTAAACAAAATTACATCGTTGCATCATTTCTAAGTTTATCTCCATTAAAACTTGCCTTAAGCTACCCAATTGCTTTGCCACCATTAGCCATACTGTGTGTTTGTATGTTGAATTTACTTTCACAATAAACTTCTATGTAGTGAAAACAAAGTCTTGGCTCTTCATTGACATAATCTGATAATTCTGTCTTGGTTATTATGACATGAAAGTTATTTCTGAACCTTTGATTCTTTTCACTTTACAAAAAGGATAGCAACAACAGTGACATCTAGTGGTCATTTCTGCTAAGACCTTTTCCTTAAATGAAGAGATTGAAGGTACAATATCATAATTTCCCAGTATATATATTGATTTTCAAAACGAAGCTGATTTATCTGTCCTGTGAGGTATGACCATAAATCAGTGACCTTGGGGAAAGTAAGAACATTTAAATTTTTTACATACAGGTTTATCATTTATTTTTTTGAGGCCCAGGCTAACCTCAGACTGACCTGGTCTTTTCATCCTTTACCCTCCAGAGTGCTGGGACTGGAGGCATGTTCTAACACACCTGTCCTCAAAGTCATACCATCTTAAAAGCTACTTGTGTTAGAAGGATATGGTTTTATTGTGTTTCCACCTTACTCTTAGCATGTTTCCAACCAGAAAATTAAGCCTTTCACTTAATAAGTACACCTTAAGCTTTGTCTGTCATAATGAACAAATTTACTTACTCTTTACCATATTTGCTACAGATGACAAATAATTTTAAATGCTGAGTTGGCACCATTACAGAAATTTGAACAATTTTTATACTCTGTTAATTTCAAAAGCCATTTGAGCACTAACAACACAATTTTAGTAAATACAACTCTTCTAGAAACAGATATTAGGGTGTGCTAGTTCTAAGCTGCTTAGTTAAAAAATGTCAACTTGAGTTACACTTCTTGAGGCAGTAGGGGGCTGTTTATGAGCCTTCATCTATGGTGCATACATAACACAGGACTCATAAACTTGGTAACATAAAAGAAAACAATATTTTCTCAAAAGTTTCTGGAAGTAGCGAGGCTCAGTGGTCCTGGTTCAATAGTTCTAGTCTTACAGGGCTGGAGTCATCCCAGCCCATAGTCATCTGAAAGGTTGAGTACAGATTAAAATGAATCATTTTCAATGCCTATTCTTCCTATGATCATTGGCCTGTGTTCTTATAGCCTGTTAGAAGGCCTTGGCTCCTTCCTTGCTAGGTGTGAGAAATGTGCAGGTTCTTGCTATATGAGTTTCTCCATAGGGCAACTCACAGCCTAGCAGCAGTCTTGCCCTTGGGTAAGTGACACAAGAGGACTTATGTCTAGAGTTTTGGGTTCTTTGCCATAGAATTGGAATCACTAGAGATCAGTTCCACCCTCAAAGAGTATTGATCATTATCCCCTGCCCCTTTGGGTATGTGAGACAGGATCTTGCTGTGCTATTCAAGCTGGCTTTGAACTCACTAGCCCAAGTGGCCTGAAATTTGTGGAAATCCTGCCTCAGCGTCCTGGATGTTATGATTGCTCATTCCAGTTTCCCCCTCCCCTTCTCATTTTCCCCTGTTCTCTGAGCTACATCCCCGGGGAGATAGTAGAGTAAGCACTTGCCCAGCAAGCACAGAGTCCTGTGTTCAATCCTTGGTACTGGGAAAAAAAAAAACCTGAGCTATACCCCCAACCTCCCCCTCTCTCCATACACACTCCTTTTAAATCTTGAGATTTGGACAGTATTACAGTTATGTGCCACCATACCTAGCTAACCTTCATCCCTTCATCCCTTGTATTTTTGTTTTGTTTATGTTGAGACAGGATCTTGGATACAGTTCAGGCCCCTTTGAATTCATGATAGTAGCTCAGGCTGGCCTCAAATTAGTGATACCATCCTCCCTCAGCTTCTGAGTACTGGGATCACAAGTATGTGCTACTGCAACTAGCAGAGTTCCATCTCTTAAAGGGTGAAATGTTCAAGAATTTGTGGACCTATTTTTGAAGCTACAATGGCCATATTACCATATATGTGTTTTCTATGTATATAATCATGGTATTTACAAGACAATTTTGGTGTCTTAGTCTTCCAAACATTTTTTAAAACAGAGGTTTCAGCCTTCACAAGCAAGTTCAAGGCCAGATTTCCTTTGTATACTGTCAGCTTCTATGCATCACTATCATACATACACATGACAGTTCAGAAACATTCCCAGATTAAAACTTGGGTCATTGGAAATTGCAGCTTAGTATGTTTAAGTACAGGATACTTTAAAACGAATAGGTCTTTTTATTTCTCAGCTTTTGGTTAGTAGAACTTGCAAGCCATTTATAGTTAAGGTCATCCTTGACCTAATATCCAGGTTTCAGAAATAAGAAGAGAGGGAAGATACAAGAAAATACAGAGTGATGGTAGCAAACCTGTGAAAGAGAAGTGCCAAAACTATAACCCAAATAAGAAAAGGACAGCAGTCCCAAAATGGAGTCTGCTGAGTAACTCTCCAAGATGTTCAGCTGTCTGGGATTGGGCCCAAACCCCAGACTGATCAAACAGGCCCTAGGCTTAAGGGTACATGATACCTGCATGGATGCTGCTTGAATGCCACACATAGACTGGACACTTGGAAAGTATATAGTCTCCTATAGGATAGAGATGGTATTGCAAAATGGTCAGAGTTCCCTTCTAAAGCCTTTTTTAAAATCCTTAAAAAAATCCTAGACAAAGAATCCTCATAGATGTACTGCTTAGAATCCCCTCCACACTTGCAAGAACTTCCTTACCTTTGTATCTTTTTTAAATAAATTTGCTTAAACTTTACTTTCTCTGTTCATAGTCTCATTCTTTGTCACCATGGGACGATTCCAGCATTCTGGTAATAGCTACTAAATGGCAGAACTGGAATTCAAATTTCAAGCTGGGTGTGGTGGTTAGGGGCTGAGGCAAGAGGATCACTATCAGTTCAAGGCCAACGTGAAATGCATAAGGAGATTTGTCCCAAGCCCCCCTACAAAATAATTCTTTTTAAAATAAGTTTTATTGTGCTGACCTGACCATATGTCCCTGTATGCCTGGCCTAGACTGCTGCCATGGCTGTCTTCTTGAATCTGCACTTGATTACCTGTTGCAATTAATACTGTACAACCCAGGCCTTGGTTTTGAGGAAATGACTGCTGTAGTATGGTCTTTACTTGACCCACTTCCCTGAGTTACCTATTACTGCTGCACATACTGAGCTCTGGATTATGCCTTCCTAATAGGACCGTTCCAAAGCTGTCATTCTCTCCTCTGAAAAAAACTTGGGAGGCTAGGGAGACAGCTCAGTGCAAGGGCCTGAGTTTAATCCCAGGTTCCACCAAAAAAAAAAAAGCTTGGGCAGATGCTACTTAAATTAGGAAGGATAAACTTTGCAGATGACTCACATTGTTCACAGAAATTACCTCCCTTTTACTGTTTTGATTATCTAAACTAAAAAATCCTTTGTACTTTTGTTAGACATCTGCAGCTCTATTTTGTCTCTCCCATAATCCCACTGAAAACGTCTAGCCATTCTTTTCTAGGCATATTTTTTCATTAAAAATTTTTTATTAGTATATGTCTGCGACACATAGTTACTACATTTAGTTTGTGGGATCAATATATATGTAATTTGCATTCTGGTCACAGGTTTACTCCCTGTGAACCCCTTTCCTCCAGTGGCCCCTACCTCATATCTATCCCCTTCTCATCTCTGCAGTCTACCTCCTTGTTTCTTAATGTGCCTTTTTTTGCTCTTTAAATTGTTTATGTTTTGGGTCTGTTACATTAGAGGAACTATGCAATACTTAACCTTTTAGAACTTTTTGTTTGGATTGGTTTTTTATTGTTGAGACAGACTCTAATTATGTAGTTCAGCCCAGTCCAGAACTCACTATGTGCCCCAACATGACCTCAAACTCACAGAAATTCTACCTCAGTCTCCTGAGTTCCAAGATTATAGCCATGTGCCAACATGCCCATCTTACCTAGCCTTTTTTTTTTTTTTTTTGCAGACCTGGAGATTGCACTCAGGCCATTGTGCTTGCCAGGCAAGCGCTTATTCTACTGAGCCATCTCCCCAGCCCAACCTTTTGTGATTGAATACTTTTCACTTGCAATTATGGCCTTAATATCTACTCATTTTCCTACTTCTAACTCAAATTTATACTCCATAATGGTTGAAGAGTAATCCATTATATTGTGTATAAATATTAAATACATTTTCTGTATCCACCCATTGGTTAATGGACATATAGGCCACTTCCAGGATAGAGCTATTATGAATTGTGCTGCTATGAACAGGGGTATGTATGATGACTTTACAACTTTTGGAAAGATACCTAGGAAACATAGGTGGGATAGATGGAATTTCTGGGGTTTTTTTGAGAGATCTCCCATATTGATTACCAAAGTATTTGTACTATACATTCACCAACAGCATAGAATTCTTTTTCCTCACAGCCCAACCAGCACTTGTTTTTTGAGCCCTTGATTATGACCATTTTTGCTAATACAAGGTAGAATATCAGTATTGTTTTGATTTGTATTTCTCTAATGACCAAAGATGAATATTTTTTCATTTATTGGCCATTTGTATTTTTTCTTTGAGAAGTATTTTTTTTAATTTTATCTATTCTAAATAACGTGGTAAAAATTTTTCTTTTCATTTTGTCTTTTCGCTCCATAGGTTGATTCCTTCATTGTCCAGGTTTTTTTTTTGTTTGTTTGTTTGTTTGTTTTTTGGCAGAACCGGGGATTGAACTCAGGCCCTTGCACTTGCCAGGGAAGTGCTTATTCCACTGAGCCATCTCCCCAGCCCTCAGAAGGTTTTTGGGAAGTTTTTGTTGTTGTTGTTTTTTGGTTTTGTTTTTGTTTTTTAGCTGGCTCTGGCTGCCTTAAGAGCAGGTCTGGTAAGGCATGTGGAGCTGGAGATTGAAATGCCTGGATCTGACTGCCTTAGCATTCGTCCATAAGGTTCTTGGTTTTTTTTTTTGGGGGGGGGGGTTGGCAGAACCAAGGATTGAACGCAGACCCTTGCACTTGCCATGGAAGCACTTATTCTACTGAGCCATCTCCCTGGCGCCTGCCCATAAGGTTTTAATGTGACATAAAACTAATTTATGGAATCTTCATATTATTTTCTGTCCAAAATGGGGTATTTGCAGGAACCCCCCTTTTTTATCCCTACCCCCACCTATTTATAGGAATTCTTTCAAATCACTTATCCATTTTTTTTTTTTAGTACAGAGTGGGATAGATGGATCAAGATTCTTTTTTCAGTATGCAGGTAACAAGTTTTTCAAGCACCATTTGTTTAAAAAGAATATTTTTATAGCATACATTTTTGGTGCTTTTGTCTAAAATAGAGTAACTGGGCCAGCTAAATAATTCAGCAGATTAAGCACCTGCTTAGGCAGGAACAGGGACTGGTCATATCCCTGGCCCGGGGCGCGCTGAGATGGCAATTGAGACTGGGCGGCACACCTGTAATCCCAGCACTTGGGAGGCTGTAAACAGGAGGAGCTATCTCTATGAGTCTGATCTACGCAGTGAGACCCCATAGACCCTGTCCTAAAATACAAAAAATAATTAATAAAATAGAAATAAAATAGCTGAAGGTGCTTGGGATTGTTTGCACATTCTCCATTCTATTCTGTTCATCGATAGGTTTGTTTCCAGTAGCTAGACACATCTTCAGTGTTTGCCCTAGTGGCTGAGGCAGGATCACAATCACAAATTGGCCTGGACAACATAATGAGATCCCATATAAAAATTTAATTTTCCCTCCCTTCAGAAGAGAGTAGGAGTAAGAGATGCTTGTTCTGGTGGGGTTAGGTGTTCCTCTGTAATCTCATCACCCTGGGGAACTCAGAAGGATCTGGCATATGATGCTGCAGTGGACATCCTATTCTTTTGGTTTGGTTTGGTTTGGTTTTTGTATTTGACATCCTATTGTTTTAAAGCCAGTAGCAGTGACTTCAGTTTTGATGGATCCTCCCATGTTACATTCCTCTCAAGATAGTTTAAGAATTTAGCGTGTCACTTCCTGCTAAAAAAACTTTAAGGGATTACTGTAATGAAAAGAACTTGGGCTGTACTGCTTAAGACCAAGGAACTTCGGGCAAGATTTCTTTTTTATGGGACTCATTCACTCACCTGTAAAATGGAGTGCAATCTTAGTTTTCAGAGTGGTTATGAAAATCCACAGACGGTATGATGGAAGGCTTGGCATCAGAAGAGATCTCAACTGCCTTTTAGTTTCAGATGGTCCCAGGGTGCTCCAGCCAAAACGCTCTAGCGGAACGTGCTAGAGGAGCCCTTCTGCTGGCAGGTGAGTAAACTGAGGCACTGAGAGGACCGTGCTATAAGGCAGCTGAACTGGCTCTCGAGTCCGACCTGCTGGGACGGCCTCTGGATTCTCGAGCCTTCACACCCGCACCTCCGAATGCGGTCTGAATGGAGGCCTTTCCTGGAGTCCTCCTTTGCCCGGTCCCCATCAACCCTTTACCCTCTTCCCTCCTCAACACTCAGTCCAATATACTGTTCTGCTTGCCGGGCGTGGTGGCGCATGCCTGTAATCCCAGCACTCGGGAGACGGAGGCAGGAGGATTGTTGTGAGTTCGAGACCAGCCTGAGCTACAAAGTGAGCTTAAGGCCAGCCTGAACTGCATAGTGAGACCCTGTCTCAAAAAGACAAAAAAAAAAAAAAAAAAATACTGTTCTGCTCACGGACGACTGGATGGGTTGGGGAGGGAGTACATTCCTGGGCACCTGAAGGCAGCGGGTGGAGCCACTGCCTGCCGTGGAGCTCTGGGACTCGGCATCCTTCCTCCCCTCTGGTCCTCTGTACCTGTTTGAGCCCGATGAACGTGTATGTGGACGGTAGATGGGTATATGGGTGTAGTGCGTGCGTTGCGTGGTATAACCTTCCTCGTGTAGACATGTGAAACGTGTACGGGGTGGCATGCAGATGTAGGGGCTCACGACGTCAGGGGATCCTCTGATCCCCTGGCGCTTTTAGAGAAGCCGCCTGTCGCGATAGTACTGTGCAAATTTAGCCCTTAGACCCGCAAAGCTTCTAACCTGGACTTTGCAAGCGCGCGACTCCGCCTATGGCCCCGCCCCTGATGCTGGAATCACGCCTACGCCACACTTTACGGCCCGGTACGCCGCTTTTGCGGCAGTTGCCCTCACTGCTTCTGTCTCCGTAGCTTCTGCCCTGGTGAGGTAAAGTGAGGTGTGTAGTGTGGCAGGTACTGCCACCTCCGCCTGGGGACGGTGATGGGGTGAATAGCACGACTATCACCATTTGGCGAGTGCGGCTAGTCAGCCACTGTGTTGTCTCCTCAGGTCTGGTCCCATTTGCCCTACCACAGGGAGGCCGCCCGGGCCCGGCCAGCCGAATCAATGCTGGACCTGGAGGTGGTGCCTGAACGCTCTCTGGGGAACGAGCAGTGGGAATTTACGCTAGGTGAGTATGGGGTCGCTCGTTAGACCCCATTCACTGATGTTTGCTTTTTGTCTTTGTTTTTGTTTTGAGTCGGAGTCTCGTGTTATACGGAACTTGCCAAGAACTTACCATGTAGCGTAGGCTGGCCTTGATCTCTTGATCCTCTTGCCTCAGCCTCCCGAGTGGTGGGATGTTGGTAGTGCACCACCGCGCCCGGCTCTCGCCTTTACTTCTCCAGGCCGCCCGCCTGGGGGCTCTTCCTCTAGTTCACCTACGTCCTGTTTGTCCCTTCGGCAATTTGGGCTCCAGGCATTGGATTCTTGCTTGAACTGGCCTGAGGTGCTGGTCAGTAACATTGTGGAACAAAGACACCCTCGCCTCAGGCTTTAGCAGGGTGGCTGCTGGGACAGTAATGATTCTAAGAACTTGCACACCGCTGACACTTAATGGCTGACCTGGCTCTTTTGGGCGTAATTAGCTATAGTAATCCTCGCTGGTGTCCGCGAATCTATTCCCGTTCCCACTGTACAGCATAACAGAAATGGTTGATATCTGCAATGGTCACTAATCAGTTTTTCTGTGCTCTTTGCTCCTATAGGTTCCATTTTGGGAAGACCTAAACTCAGATCTGTATTGTGATGGTAGGGATCTGGCCAAGGGAAATTTAAGTTTATGCCTGGTTTTTGTTGTTGTTATTGTTGTTGTTACTGTTTGAGGCAGGGTCTTATTATGTAATTCAGGTTAGCCTTAAACTCAGGGCAGCCCTCTTGCAGCCTTCCAAAGGCTGGGATTACAAATGAAGCAACTTCGGATTTGTCTCCATTTTTTTGAAATGTAGTCTTAATGTATAATGGTGTGATATTAAATCCAGCCCTGTGCTGTGAGAAGTACAGTAAGAATAAGGGGAAAATAGTCTACTGTTTGTAATCACAGTTTAGTAAGCCCAGTTTTCTCTCACCACCCTCAGTTTATCCCCAACATCACTACTTTTATTAACAGGATATTTGCATTCAGTAATCTCAGTGTGTTTACTTTGATGTTTCAACACCAAAAGAAGAGGGTGTAAGCAGGTGTTGTTGCCACTTGTTTGCCAAATGAACTTTTGTCACTGTGTTGTGGGCTATAAAGCTTAGTCAGCTGCTCCACTGGATCATGGTTTATCCTTGAGTATGGAGGACTCTTGTCTGTGGAGAGATCTGGTAAGACCCAGCTGGTGGTCAATGTGTTGGTGCTATTTACAAGCTGTAGGGGTCAGTTTTATTGAGGAGTCTTTGCCAGTTTCTCTCAAAACTTAGACCACTCTTCTGGGATTCCCCACAGTTTTAGGCAATAGGAAATGCCTTGATTGAGAAGCTAGTAGTAACATGCTAATATTGTTTGGTTTCTAGTTAACTGCTTTCCTCCCCTCCCTACACAGCTTGTGGCCACACTGGGGCCTCCTAAGTCTGAATAAGAACCACAGCTATACCTTGAAACTGTGCTAATTATGGAATGCCATTATGAAACTCTGTGGTACAAACATTCAGAGTTGTTTGGTTAAAGTAGTGACTAGGGTTGAGATCAGGATTTTCAGAAAACCAAGTGGGAAAACAAGGCCTCCCCTCCCCTCCCTTCTTTTCTCTTCCCTCCCCCTCCCCTCTTTTTTCTTTTTTTTCCAGAACTTGCAATCTTGCACTTGCCAGGCAGGTACTTATGCCACTGAGCTATATCCCTGGCTCTGTAATGTATATTCTTACTTTTCCAGGTAAAAAATAGGCTCAGAGAAGAGACAGAGGTAATAAACAAGTACTATAATTGAACAAGGGTTCCTGATGCCACTTCTGAGCATCAGGATGAACTCAGTTTCTGTTACCAGATTTTATTTATTTATTTATTTATTTATTTATTTATTTATTTTTTGGTGGAACCGGGGATTGAACTCAGGCCCTTGCACTTGCCAGGGAAACGCTTATTCTGCTAAGCCATCTCCCTGGCCCCGTTACCAGATTTCTTAATGGAATCTACAAATGCAGATGTATCTGGTTCTTGTAGTCATTCTTCTGGCACCACAATAAGGGGACTCATCCAGAGCCTCGGCTGCCTTTCTGCCTTTTGTGTAATGTTGGGGAGATTATTCAGGGACAGGAAAGCAGACCAAAAGGAATCTCATGGTTAGACCATGGTAGAATACAGGCCATGCAAGTTTGAAATAATGTTTTTAATGAGACTTGTAGAATGTATTGTTTGCATGTCCAAATTTTTTAAAATTAATCTTTAAAATGTCTAAAGAAGATAGAGTTAAAGAGCCACTGGATAAAATCTCAGCCTTCTCTGAGATTACCTTGCTTAGCAGACTGAAGGATCACATTGCAAAGATAGTTTCCTTTTCTGTGGGATCTGCTCATGAACATTGGAAATTGAATAATGATCTTATGCTCTAAAGACCTCAGCTAGTGGTATGGAAGAATGACAGGAATAGTTCATTTATGCTGTAGAAAAAGTATAGGGCACTTCAGCTGGCTTCAAACTCAATATTGGCTTCTCAAATAAGAATGGGATTGGATTATGCCTAAGTATAGATGTGCCACAAGTTTTGTTTTCTATTGTTGGATGTTGTTGTTGCATGTTTTGTGGTTTTGATACCAGAAATCAAGCTCAGAACCTCACGATTACCCGGCACAGATTGTGCCACTGAGCTATGTCCTCAGGTGTGTGTGTGTGTGTGTGTGTGTGTGTGTTTTGAGGCAGGATCTCTCTATGTAGTTTGGTTTGACCTGAAATACACTGTGATCCTCCTACCTCAGCCTCCCAGCTTCAGAATTTTTTTTTTTCCCAAGATTTATCTACCAGCATGGTCCTGACTGGGGCCTATCCTCAGGCTATTCTTGGCACCACCACTCCCAGGGGAGCTTTTGTTTTTACATTGTCCAGAACACACCTCTCTACAATTCTGTTGCTTAAAATACAATAGAAGCCAGACCTGGCTGCATATGCGTGTGATCCCAAGTTACTCAGGAAGCTAAGGCGGGAAAACCAGAGTTTTGCAACCAGCATAGGCAGCTTGAGACCTTGTCTCAACATTTAAAAAGGGATAGGGATGTGGCTGTACAGGAGACTACAGCCAAAAAAGAGAGGCCAAGCACTGTAGGACATACTTGTAATCCCATCTATTTGGGAGGGTGAGGCAGGAGGATCAAGAATTTGAGATGGAGCTAAACCCCTTTATAAAAATGTGCTCTCTCCAGCTACTCAGCTTGGACTCCTTTCCTATTTTTCTCTCTCTCTCTTTTTTTTTTGAAATGTACTTAGGTCAGGGTCTACAGGATTTCACTATGTAGATCAGACTCAGAGAGTAGTGATTCTCCTGTTTTCAGTCTCCCAAGTGCTGGGATTACAGGCCTGCTAGGATTAGAGATGTGTGCCACCATGCCCAGTCTAATTGCTGTCTCAGTGTGCCCTGGGGAAAGGCCATCACAGCACAGGATGCTGAGGCTCAAGCCCCCTACAGCTGTGTTCTGCCTAAGCAGGTACTTTAATGGGCTGAGCTATCTGGCTGGCCCCTCCTTTCCTATTTTTCTTAGACTCTTTTCAGTATCTTTTTTTTGTTTGTTTTGTCTGGCTTTGGTTTTTTGAGACAGGGCCTTGGTATATAATTAACTTACTTTATATAGCCCAGGTTGGCCTCTACACAAAGTGATCCTCCTGCCTCAGGTTCCCAAGTGCTGAGATCACAGACATGTGTCACCATGCCCAACAACTCTCCTAAGGGCCAGCTTCATATTTGTCAGCTCCTCAAGCTAAAATGTCTTACCATGTTTTAATGTCTTTCTTTCTTTCTTTCTATTTTTTGGTGGAACCGGGGATTGAATTCAGGCCCTTGCGCTTGCCAGGGAAGTGCTTATTCTACTGAGCCATCTCCTTGGCTTTTTATGCAATGTTTTCTTTCTTTTTTTTTTTTTTTAAGTTTTAATTAAAACTTTTTCTTGGTAAAGTTGAAGTTTTTTTAAAAAGAGAAAACTTTTTAGTCAGACCTTGTCTCAAAATTTTAAAAGGGTGATGGATCCTGCCTTTATTGGATTTAATCTCCAGTACTATAATATTGGTAAAATAAGGCTAAGGATATAGCTCATGCCATAATGCCCTTCGATTCTGTTCCCAGTACCACAAACAATAAAAGAAATAGAACTCTGAAAACAAGTTTTTTTGATGATCTTTGTAAGTCCCTGGAATGTTTGCAATGTTATTGAGATTTGGATTACTTAAACTGGGAATATTCATAAATCTGTTCACAATCAACATCCACCTGTTGTTTTTTTTTTTGTTTTGTTTCTTCTTGGTGGAACTGGGGATTGAACTCAGGCCCTCGGGCTTGCCAGGGAAGCGCTTATCCCACTGAGCCATCTCCCCAGCCCTTCATAATGAATGGTTCATGAGATTTGTGAATTTTAAAGTAAGAATCCACTGAAATCTTTGGCAAAATCAGTTGATTCTGGTAGATTTTGACCGTTTTTTTTTTTTTTTTTTTTTTTTTTTTTTTTTTTTTTTTTTTTTTTTTTTTTTTTTCTTTTGTGGTACTGGGAATTGTACCTAGGGTCTTGCCACTGAATTCTCTAGGTCTGCTTCATTTTTCAGATATAAGGTCTTGCTAACTTGCCCAAGTTGGACTTGAACTAGTGACCCTCCTGCCTCAGCTTCCCAGAGTATTGGGATTTCCATCATATGGCAGCATACCTACTAATTTTGAACTTTTTAATTTGGCCTTTATAAGTAACATGATTCGATAGACCTGTTATTTATTTCTTTATTTAGTACATAGTCTCACTACACAGATCAGACTCATAATGATCCTCCTGTTTTCAGCCTCCCAAGTGCTGGTATTACAGGCATGTGCCACCACATCCAGTCTCAGTCACCAGCATGGCATGTGGTGTCAGAGATTGAACCCAGGTCCCTGTGCTCTGCCTAAACAAGCAGTTTAGTTTGCTGAGCTACCTGGCCAGCCCAATAGACCTGTTTTTAGAGCTCCTGAGACAAAGTCAAAGAAGAGAAGGGACCTTCCCAAGGTTATAGATCATCCATGGCAGAGTGATGACTAGAATTGGCAGTCTGGAGGGCTATCTCCAGAGACAGTGTTTTTCTTGCCCTGTTCTTTGGTATATGTTGATTTTGCCTTCTCTTAGTTCTTCATCTGTTTGGAATCAATGTGGAAGATGTTCCTATTTCTAGGAAGCTGTTTTCTAAATTCACTGCCTCCAGGCCGGTCTGATAGGTCAGTGGACTAAAGCACCTGCTTAGGCAGGCACAGGGATCAGTTCAGTCCCCAGTACCACATGCCGTGGTGGCACACCCCTTATAATTCCAGAGCTTGGAAGGCTGAAAACAGGGGGATCACTATGAGTCCAGTCTGTGTAGGTGAGACCTTGTACTAAAAAAAAAAAAAAAATCACTTCCTTCCCTTGGGCAGCCTTATTCCCTTAGTGTTTATTCTGAGTAGCCCCACTCAATCTGAAGACTTTCAGGCCACAGGTTGGTGTCAGTACCTGTATAGCCCAAATAATCACACAGGTATCCTTGCTTTATTTCAGGAATGCCTCTGGCCCAGGCAGTGGCTATTCTTCAGAAGCATTGTCGAATCATCAAAAATGTCCAGGTTCTCTACAGTGAACAGGTGAGTGGTGGCCAGTTTGTTTACTGAATAGCATCCATGGCTAGTGAGTCACCTCTGAAGGTAATCAGGGAGAGGCCAGCAGACAGGGATTACTATGTTCCAGTTGGAGCATTTTCAGCACAGATCAATTACCATGTATATTATCTCCTGGATTCTGAAACATTTGGTCTTGAATTATCTGGTGCTGCCAGCTTTAGAGGAACAGTGAGAACTAAACACTTTTTTTTATTTGCTTGACCCACCCAATGATCTAAAGGTAGGGACTTTGCTGGATGTATATATGTATAGGAGTGTTTCTGTAATCCCAACACTGTGAAAGAATGAGGCAAGGAGGTTGTGAGTTCATCTAGCCTGAGTAATTTAACAAGACCCTATCTTGTTGCAAAGGCCTTGGGTTCAATCCCTAGTACAGGAAACAAACAAACAAAAGAGAGACCTCTCAGTGGGAAGCCACCTGAGGCACACTGTCTGGTTTTCAACAGTCCCTTTGTATTGGTGGTGGTGGTGGTGGTGGTGATGATGGTAGTGGTATTTTTCTCCCTGCCATCAGATCATCTTTAACACAATTTAACTTTCAGGCTTTTTATTTAATTTTGGTACCAGGAATTGAATTCAGAACCTCCCACTTGCTAGGCAGATGGTGTACTGCTGAATTGTATGCCTGGCCTGAGTTTCACATCAAACTTGAGGGAATTACAACAGCTGTGGGAAACGGGATTGCTTCTTGAGCTTATGTCTATGTATATGTTAAGTTGAATTAGATTCAGACACTCTCAAGATTGGTTGCTTTAGAAAATAGGCATCAGGCTTTCTTCATCAATTTGTAAAAATGAAATTTATTTCTTACATCATTACCTTCATTATCTGACATTCCAGTGTTTGCAGGATGTTAACATTAAGCTCATTCTTCCCAGTATCTTCTATGTATCTGTGTAACCAGCTGGAAAGCATGGGTTTTTAAGTCTAGATCTCAATTCAGATCTCTGTTCTTCTCCTTTCTTGGTTGTGTAACTTGTGGCAAATTAATAACCAGTCTTGATTTTTCCCTGTAAAATTAGTATATTAATAATAGAAAAATCTTTTGATAATAAGAGTCAAAAAGATTCTCAGAGGTCTGATGTGTTCCTTTAACATGGGTCCTATTCCCTTCTACATGCTTTTATCCCTTACTTTTCTAAGTATCTTTGCTTCCCACAAGTATAGAAAACATTTTCCCCATTTAAGTTTTATAATGTCTTACTATATCTACACAAGTTATACTTAATATATTAAATGTGCACATCAAGTAGATCCCATCTTTTTTTTTTTTTTTGGTATTTTAGGGAAGGGTCTACAGGTGTTCAGTGTCTTACTACTAGAAAGGACTCAGAGTGAGCCACCTGTTTACGGCCTCCCAAGAGCTGGGATTACAGGCGCATGCCATGGCTCCTAGTCTCAATTGCCATCTCAGTGGGCCCCATGGGTAGGGCCGGCATAGCAGGCCAGGCCCAGGGAATCCAACCCCAGCCCCTGTCCCTGCTTGCAGGTGCTTTAATCCGCTGAGCTATTTGGCTAGCCCAATTTGTTTTGTTTTTATTTGAGATAGAGTTTTGTTTTGTAGCTTGAAATGGCCTTGAACTTTCTAGATAGTAATACTGGCTTCCAATACAAAGTCCTACCACAGCTGAGATTATAGGCATGTGCCATCATGCCCAGCTAGATCCTATTTTTCTTACAGCAGAAAAGATGGTAACAACTAGTAGCAGATAGCTTTATTTCTTCTTCTTCTTTTTTTTTTTTTTTTTTTTTTTTGGTGGTACCAGGGATTGAACTCAGCCCCTTGCACTAGCCAGGGAAGCACTTATTCCACTGAGCCATCTCCCCATCCCCAGATAGCTTTATTGAACTGTTTCATATGGGAGTCAGCTAAATTACTCAAGGAGTTCA
Organism: Ctenomys sociabilis; assembly: GCA_004027165.1. Classification (NCBI taxonomy): domain Eukaryota; kingdom Metazoa; phylum Chordata; class Mammalia; order Rodentia; family Ctenomyidae; genus Ctenomys; species Ctenomys sociabilis. The sequence goes on along the minus strand of PVKA01001608.1, from coordinate 116,586 downwards.
ATTTCCATAACATGTATTCTTTCTGTATATGCTTAAACATCACATACTTGGTATGTATTTTGGTTCCAGGGATATAAAATATGAATTTTTTATTTAGTACAGGGTTTCACTACACAGATTGGACTCATTAGTGATCCTCCTATTTTCAGCCTCCCAAGCACTGGGATTATAAGTGTGTACCACCACGATGAATCACCCTCAGTGCCCCCTGAAACGGGCAACACAGCATGCCAAGGATCAAACCCTGCTCCCTGTGCCTGCCTAAGCAGGTGCTTTAGTCCACTGAACTATCTGGCTCTCCCTTAAATATATATATTTATATCACATTGATTATAAAAGTGATTTGCGTACTTTCAAAAAGTACTTAGTTATGTCCTGAATTGTAACAGTGCCAAGGAAAAACATAATCAGATCTAATGAAAACTGTCAGAAAATGCAGATTCTCCCAGCATTTATCCTTCAAGGAAGAGTCCTAAAAGAAAAATGTTGCTTCTCCTTTTTACTTCCACAGAATGGCCTTCTCTAAAGTGGAACTTGGCGTTCTGGATGGAGAGCAACCCAAGATAAGGGTTCACTGTTTTACTTAATTATTTAGACATTCATGTAGACATACTAGAAAATGATGATAACATTCTTAGTTTTTGCCAAGCACAGTGGTACTATCTGGGTCTGCTATGTTGTGAATATTAGTGAGGTAAAGTGAAACACAGTCTGAGCTAATCCCTGAAGGCTCTTAAGAGAAAACATTCCAGGTGAGGCCTATCAGCAATGAAACTTGGCATTCCAACCCTGTCTCTGACAGCCACACCTCTGTCATTTGTCTACTGTAAGAAGCTTCACTTGAAAAAACTCTGAAACTTTTGAATCATTGTGTGCCAGTTTCAAAAAGGGTCATGTTTTAAATAGTGTTGTTTTTGCTTTTAATTCTAGGCAGCCTGGGTCAGAGCAGTGAGTCTTCAGACTATGAGTCTTTGACTTGATTACATTGAGCCAGAAGCAGAAACAGAGGGAGGAAAAGTTCTGTGTGCATGTCTATGCTTAGTCTTTCTTTTAGGGATAAGGGTGGGTACTGGGGATTGAACTGATGACCTCCTCACTGAGCTACAGCCTCAGCACTTTTTTTTTCTTTTCTTTTCCTTTTTTCAGTTCTGGAGATTGGGCTTTGTGCATGTTAGACAAATATTGTACCACTGAGCTACGTCACCAGCCCTTTATTTTTTATTTTGAGAAGGATCTCACTAAGTTGCCCAAGGTAGTGTCAAACCTGTAATTTTCCTGCTTCAGCCTCCCAGAGTGCTAAGACTACAGACATGAGCCATTACACCCTACTTGTGCTTGGGCTTTCTGACCTTTTCTTGTGTAGAAACCAGAGTTCAGAAAAGTCTTAAGTGTCAGTCAGGGTCATCAAGGCACTATTCATTGCCTATACTAATACTCCTTTCTTGCTAGGCTCAGAGGGGAAGATGTAGAAATGTGGCTCCTTAGATCTTAGGCTTTTCAGAAAGAAGCACATGTGATATAGAATGAGGGAAGGAAGAAAAGAGTGCTTTCTTATATATAATCAGATCTCAAGGTATCTCTTAATAATAGAATTTGGCTGAAGACATTCATAGAATTAATGTGTTCCCTGAAGCATGTACAGAGAGCATAGATGTGGATATAGGTTCCACTGACATGTATAAGCAACATCTGCTGCATTTAGATCCCTTGCCTTTTCATATGATGTGCATTGCTCATTGAATACTCTGTAATTTTGATGGTAATAAACTGATACAACAGATGTGGACCCTATAGTACATGATTTTGTCCCTTTCTTCCAGATATTTGTACTTAACCCTGGGGGGGAAGGGGTTCACTCAGTATCAAGAAGTGGAAGCCACAAGCTAGAAGTACAAGATACTATACATTCATGTTACAGTTTTTCTGGTCTCCCAGCCTTATCAGTTTTGGGGAGAGAAGGACTGCCTGCTCTTAGGTATCCCTTGTGCATTGCATTTATATTGTAAGGCTTTTAGTATATGGTGGTATATGAATAAATTAGTTGTTCAAAGTATGTTTTATTTTTGTTTTATAGTCTCCTCTAAGCCATGACCTCATCCTTAACCTGACTCAGGACGGGATCAAACTGCTGTTTGATGCTTTCAATCAGAGACTTAAGGTAACTATAAATGACAACTATCATTTCATGTCTGGCTGAGCCAGTCTTTCTAGAGCTGATTAATCTATGCTATTGTGTGGTATTTCAGAAATTCATAAATGGGTGTGAAGCTTTTTGATTCAGAGACCACAGGTGGCCTGAAAGGGGGTAGTTAAAAAGACTGGGAAGTGCTAAGAGTGGTCCCTAAGTACAGAATAGGAACAAATGACTTTAGTTAGGCTTATGTACCATGATTTATTTTACTTCTTTTTTTTTTGCGGAACCGGGGATTGAACTCAGGTCCTTGTTTGTGCTTGCCAGGGAAGCGCTTATTCCACTGAGCCATCTCCCCAGCCACTGTTTTACTTCATTTTTTATGCCAAACAATGTAACTTGAAAGATGGAAAATGAAAACTGCTCTTGTGCAGTGCTGGGTCTTGGGAGTAAACACCACCAAGAGTTGACTATAGAAATGTAAATAACTTGCTGGTGTATAAGGTATCTTAATTGAAATATTAAGGTACATTGCTAGTACCTGTTTCAGTCCAGGATATTTTTAGTATACTGTTTTCAAATGCCTTGGCTTCACAGTTTAGTCATGTGACAATAAATTCTTGCCTCAGAGTCATGAGGTGAATGAATGTAAGTTCTAAACAGTGGCATACCATAGCCATTTTCCTGATGAGGTTATAAAGTATACAGTGGTGGCTCTGCCAGCATGAGGCCTCGACCTCAGTGAAATGACATACCAGTTTGGTATGGTATACTGCCATAACCCAGGAATTCTTTGTTGTTGTTTTTGAGATAGGGTCTCAAAGCTGGCCTTGAATTCCATATGTATCCCAGGCTGACCTCAGACTCTAAGGTGATCCTCCCTCTGAGCCACTTAGCTGCTGGGATTATAGTATGCACCACCACACCCAGCATAACCCAGGCATTCCAAAGGGACCAATAGTTACCTTGTGAATCACAGCTGTTCTCCTGTCTTCTTGCCCAGCTCCACTCCTGCCAGCTTTTCATGCTTCCAAGCTTCATATTACCCTTAACTAGCTTCAAACATGCATTGAGCATGTTCCCCCTTGTAAACTGAGTCAGTCAGGAAACTTAACTTTGTGATATCAGTGAACAGCTTATGAAAGTATGGAGCAAAGTGCTTATTTAAGTGCCATGAGGAGCCAGTAAAGGGAGGAACAAACAAATCTTTTCTTCTTTTTTTTGGCAGAACCGGGGATTGAACTCAGGCCGGGAAGCACTTAATCCACTGAGCCATCTCCCTGGCCCCCAAAGTCTTTCCTTCAGATGGGATCAAAATAGCTTCTCAGATTTTTCTTCCTTCTAATTTTACTTTATTATTAATATTTTGTTTGTTTGAGGCAGTGTATAGTTTAGGCTGGCATTGAACTCACTGTGTAGCCAACAGTGGCCTTGAATTCTCAGCAATCCTCCTGCCTTGGCCTCCCAAGTACTGAGATCACACACAGCATGCCCACCATACCTGCCTGTTTTTTCTCTAATTTTAAAATGAGAATAAAAAATAATATTCAGTGCTTCAAGAAATTTATTGATTGCTTGCTTGATTCATAATTGGAGTTCACCTAGCCTAATCTATGTTACACAAATGCTTTACCACTAAGCAATATGCCAAGCTGACCTTGAACTTGCCATTCTGCCTCAGCTTCAAAAGTAGTTGGTCCCAGCACTCAGGAGTCTAAAGCAGGCAAATTGTTGGGAATTTGAGACAAACCTGAGCTACAAAGTGAGCTCAAAGCCAGCCTGAACTTCATGGTGAGACCCTGTCTCAAAAAGGGGAAGAAAAAAAAAAGAGAGAGAGTTGAAATTACAGGCATGAACTTTTTCTAGCTGCGTTTTTTTTTTTGGGGGGGTGTTATTGCTGTAAATGGATCCATGACGTTGCACATACACACCACTGAGCTATACCCCTAACCCTTATAAATTTATTTTTAATCTTTTTTAGTTTATTATCTTAATCAGCTTCAAAGCATTAGCAACTCTTCTTTTTTTTTTTTTTTTTAGGTGATTGAAGTATATGACTTGACTAAAGTAAAATTAAAATATTGGTAAGTTCCCTTCTGCTGGTGTAGGTCATGCTTGGTACAGATAGACTTCATCTACTATCTTTATTAAGTTAATAAAGGATTCCATTGGCAACAGCACATGGATTATGTCTAATGCTTTGATTTCCTGAGGCCACTTCCCAGGCTGCTCAGTATCCTGGAGAAATTAACAATATGCTATGTGTTAAACACTTTACATAGATGTTGTCATCTAACTCTCTCAACAAAGCATGACATCAGCTTGAGGTGATGTGGCAATCTCCTAAGCCATAATTGTTCTCCCTTTCACAACCCACCTTTGGCATCTCTTTTAGCATTTTCATCAGGAGCAGATGTAGAAAAAAAAACAGATAATTCAGATGCCAAAACCAAGGCTATAGAGAATACAGACTACCACCATTTTAGAGTCAAATTATTTTTTAGAATGAAAGTATAAATGATCTATTCCAGTGATGGTGAGTCTTTTAGAGATGAGTACCCAAACTGCTAACCCCAAACCCACTTATTTATCGCAAAGTGCCAACACTATAATTAAACCTGAATGCTGAGTTTAGAAAAAAAAAAAAAAACCTCATACATTAACATCTTTTATCTTAAGAAAAACAAATGAACAAGAGTGCATATAGATTCACTGACCTATGTAGTTCATAGATTCTTGAACCCGTGCTATGGGATGGTGCTACACTAGCATCTAGAAGACTCCTTCAGTAAGTTTCCCTTTATAAGAGCATAATGGAGATCTGGTTCCTGGGCTAAGCTCAGACAGTATTTGCTAATGGACGAGTAGATAAGCAAATGTATAACACTACTGGCTCCTGCAGGTTCAGAGGTCTTTTAGTCTTGCTAGAGCCTTTATACCAAGGTCTGTCTTCTCTGTCCCCTAACTCAGTCATTCATATCATGGGAAGCCAGAAGATCTACTCTGTATATCAGCTTTGTGAGAATTGACCTCACTTCATTATTTTTCTTATTTGGAAACTTTTTAAGTGTCTTATTTTTATGTAACTGTACTCACTGAATCTTAAAAATAACTTTTCCATCCCTCATGTTTCATGATCTGTGAGCCCATCTTGCAAAGTCTAGTATTAAAGAAGTTTTTCGTATTTTTCAGTGGAGTGCACTTCAACTCTCAGGCCATAGCTCCTACCATTGAGCAGATTGACCAGTCTTTTGGTGCAACTCATCCTGGAGGTAAACTAAGTTAATCTCATTCCCCTCGTCATCAGTGGCATCCCCTACCCATACTATAATAGGTGATAGTACATACCATACTTGAGGATTGTGAGTTTGGTGCTTGGGTATATGAAGGAAAGCTCCTCCCCATGTTTGTAACCTAGTAAATCAGTTCAGAAATAAAACATAAAGGTATCATTACTCTCTGCCAGGCTGGTTGATATTAGTGATTTCAGATGCCAATCAGCTGTATCATTTTCTTCTCTTCTACCCCCATAGTGTACAACTCCGCCGAGCAGCTATTTCACCTCAACTTCAGAGGACTATCTTTCTCCTTTCAGTTAGACTCGTGGACTGAAGCTCCCAAGTATGAGGTCAGCCCTTCCTGTTCCTTGGTATCTGTGGCCCATATGACATAGATCAGCAGCAGTCATTGTGGGGGGTAGAGTGTGGGTAGATAGCCTCTGATTTCTCTCTGAGCTCATTGAGGGTCAGGGAGGCAAAGAGGGTAGAGTTGATAGGAAAACAAGGCTTAAGCCAGCTTTGCCAGAAAGGGGCCACTGCCCACTGTAGAGGGCATTCAAGCTCATTTTTCAGAAATAAATCCAATCACATCTTACTTTAAGGTTCTGTCACTTCAGTGTTCTCGGTGGCCAAGGGTTTAGAACTTTTGTACCCTGGATTTTCAGTTACCTCTTTAAGATGAACTTACATTGTTAGCATGAATTTATTGACCAAGAGCCTGAGTTATATGACCTATAGTGTACCTTTAGTAAAACTTGTGTTGTGTTTGCAGCCCAATTTTGCCCATGGTCTAGCTTCTCTCCAGATACCCCATGGAGCAACTGTAAAACGAATGTACATCTATAGCGGAAACAGCCTACAAGATACCAAGTAAGTGTGGGGCTTCATACCAGGGTTGTGGGCTACCAGAGAGAGAACCAAGACCTTACTCATTCTGTGCCCCAGGGCTCCCATGATGCCACTGAGCTGTTTCATGGGCAATGTGTATGCTGAGAGTGTAGATGTTCTTCGTGATGGAACTGGACCCTCAGGTTTACGACTTCGCCTACTTGCTGCAGGTCAGTTACTAGCTTTGAGGTGGGTAGATTTCCCATCATGGGCGTTCATAGGGGCATTCTAAAAACACAGACTTTGAGACATATCTTGGCCGATTTAAGCTGCAGTAACAAAATACCAAAAAACTGAGGGGCCTATAATAGCAATTTTATTTCTTGTAGCTCTGGAGCCTGGGAATTCCAAGAAAAAGAGACTGGAAGATTTAGCAACTAGTGAAGGCCCACTTTCTAGTTCATAGATGTTCTGTGTCTGGGATCTTTTTACAAGGGCACTAGTCTCAATCAAGTCTCTATTCTCATAACTCAGTCATCTCCTAAAGGTCCTGCCTCATAATACCATCACCTCAAGAAATTCATATTTTAGCATATGAATTTTTTTTTTGGTGGAACTGGGGATTGAACTCAGGCCCTTAAGCTTGCCAGGGAAGCAGTTATTCCACTGAGTCATCTGCCTGAGCATATGAATTTTAAGGGAACATACACATTGAGTTCATCGATAGACACTTGAGAGAAAATACTTACAGTTAAAATTAGTTTTGGCAACACGGTCTCAATATATAGTTCAGGCTGGCCTTGAGCTCACTGTGTAACCCAGGCTGGTTTCATACTCTAGGTAGTGCTCCTGCCTCAGCCTTTCAAGTGTTGAGATTACAGGCTTGCAGTACCTGCCTGGGTTTTGTTTAATTTTATCAAGGGATAAGACATTTTTGCTGTTGTTGTTGTTGTTGTTGCTACTGTTGCTGCTGCTGCTGCTGCTGCCGCTGCTGCTGCTGCTGTTGCTGTTGTTGTTTAGGCAGTCCTTCAACTCATTGTGTAATCAGTCCAGGCTAGCCTTATACTAACAATAGTCCTTTTGCCTCAGTTGGCCAAGTGCTGGGATTGCAGACGTACATCGTGTCTGGCAAGAAATAATCTTATCCTTGGCAAATTTGAGATTGGGGTTTGAACCTAGGGCCTTCACACTGAGCCATATTCCCAGCCCTTTTGTTATTTTTTGAGATAGGGTCTTGTTTAGTTCTTAAATTTCATGTATTACCATACCTGGTTTTAGCAAATCTTAATAAACAGTGGTACCACTCTTTCACCACGCATAAAAGCCTGCAGTGTACTTATGTAACTTTGTAACAGTTGCTAGGTTATTTTCCTGCTGGTATATCCTTTGGGCTGTAGTGTTGTCTGACCTTTTCTCTTCTACCCTTAATGCCAAGTTTTTGGAGTAGACAAGCAAGAGGGACTTAGTGAATTGTGCTTCTGCTGACCACACATGAGAGCTTTCACCTTCAATAGCTTTTCCTTCCAGGACTGATACTTCATTTGTGTCCTCTTATAACTGACTAGTGTTAGCTGCTTTGGGCTTAGACTGTGCCTATTTAGGACTTTGATCTCCTTTGTGGAGATCAAAGACAGCCTAAAAGTCAACAAAGGGGTCATCCTCTTGTTGTTTAACCAGTACTTTTTCATAAATTTAGACTCTGATATCAGTCCATGAAACAATGGTTCCTAAATACTAAGAATTGTGTAGCCAGGCATGGTGGCACAAGCCTGTAATCCCAGCACTCAGGAGGCTGAGGCAGGAGGATTGTTGTGAGTCCAGGATGAGCCTGAGCTACAAAGTGAACCTAAGGCCAGCCTAAACTGCATAGTGAGACCCTGTCTCAAAAAGAAAAAGAAAGAATTGTATATATAAACTGTGCACTTAATTCCCTCGATAGTTTATAGCTTCCTTGTTAAAAATATTTTAAAATGTGGTTTTCAAAACAAGATAGAAGAACTACTTAAAGGAATGTTGAGAATTGGGGGTGTAAGTGGTAGAATACTTGCCAGAGGCCTAAGGTTCCATTCTCAGCACCAAAGAAATAAAAGAAGTATTTCACTTGAGCTATTTAAGAGAATCAGCATGTGGTATTAAGGTCAGAAGAATCACTGCTTTAAATGGGGTGGTCAGAATCTGACATTAATCATCAGAGGTGACAGAGAGAGGTTAAATGTAAGGGTATCAGCCAATTCTGGCTACCTCCTTGGAAAAAGCTCTCCTGTAGTCACACTTTATTTGCATAGTCTTTTTGGTAGGGGGAAAAACTTGGTTAAGTCAGGATTTCACAGAATTATTGCCCAATCCACTTGTTGAGAATTTTTTTGGTATACAGAGTTGAAACAGGGTCTCCATGGTTTAGGATGGTCTTGAATTTACTGTATAGTCCAGCCTAGCCTTGAACTCATAATATTCCTGGCTTCACATCCTGCACAGTGATAGTATAGGCATCTTTTACTTTACCCAGCTCCATGATACTTTTCACACAGAAAGTCAGCTCAACACTCTTAAGCCCAGCAGTAATTTATGAGAAGACATACTTCACAAACTAGGTTGTCTTCTGAAGCAGTGTAGTTTCACCTGGGTAGGCTGCAGGCAGAGTGAGAATAGAGAAGATTCAACTGTAAATTTCCCCTTTAACTCCATCCAGACAGTTATCTGGTACCCAGAGAAATAGAGACTTAAGGCCCTGATTGGCAAGGCTATTTATGCCCTTTTTTTTGTTTGTCTTTTGTTTTTAGTACAAGATCCACAGAGTCTCACTACACAGATCAGACTCAGAGTGATCGTTCTGTTTTCAGCCTCCCAAGCTCTGGGATTACAGGTGCAGCGCATGCCACCATGCCCAGTCTTAGTGGCTGGCTCAGCACACCCTGGGGTTGGGGCCAACACACAAGGCCACCTTTTGTAGCTTACTCTGCCTTGCCTAAGCTGTAGATTTATTGATAAAAGTTAATGATGATTGTGTTTTTCCAGAACATAGTTAACTTAAGCACATCCTTTATTTGACACTCAGTTTATATGTGCTAAGAATAGAATTCAGTTATTTGGAGAATTCTGTACCTAGTTTTTTCAGATTTTGATTCCCTGAAGTCATCTATATATATAACAAATTGTTTACACATGAAAAAACCTTGTTCAGAATAAGGTGATGTTAATGATTATTCTAGTACCAGGAATTGCTAAAATTGATTCTTGGTTTCTTTTTGGGCAGAGCATCTTTTTCCTTTGTACTACGGGGGATTAAACCCAGCCCTTTTGCACTGACATACATTTCCAGGCCTTTTTATATTTTATTTTAAGACAGGATCTTGCTGAATTGCCCAAACTGGGCTCAGTCTTCCTGATTCAGAACTCACAGAGTGCTGAGATTACAGACAGGTGTGTACCACACCCAGCTTCACTGTGTCTTTTTGGTAAAGGGTCTTGCTATGTAGGTTGGACTCATAGTGATCTTCTTGTCTTAGCCTCCCCAATGCTGGGATTATAGGCATGTGCTACATGCTTGATTTCAGGGTCAGGAATGCCATGCAGTCCAGGGATTTTGCTTGCCAGGCAGGCACTTAGACTGCCAAGCTATCTCCCAAGCCCAACAGTGTCTTTATCTTTTTTTTTTTTTTTTTTATGTTTTTTTTTTTAATTTATTTTTTATTTTATTGAAGTACAAATATCAATGAGACAGTTTTAAGACACCTTAACAGGATGAATTCGATAAATTAATACATTGCAAACTGTTTTCATCCAACTGTGTCTAATATAGAATGACCTTGTAGGCTGTTTTTGGTTGGACATACTCCTCTAAGAAGTATCTTTTGCTGTTAATGCATGCCTGTAATCCCAGCACTCAGGAGGCTGAAGCAAGAGGATTGCTAAAAGTTCAAGGCCATCCTGGGCTATATAGTGAGTTCAGGGCACCCTGAATTGTACAGTGAGACCTGTCTCAAAAAGAAAGGAAGTACTTAATATAAGTCTTTGTGTTATCATATACATCCTTGATACCTGCTGCTGTCACTGCCCACCACCACAGCTGCTGTAACTGCTAATCTTAGCACAGCAGTGTGGTAAGATTGTCATCTTTACTACCACACAATTAGCTTCAGTGGTAGACCTTTTGGCAGGTGCTGCAGTTTTACTCGCTAGTATTTTCTCAGTCTCTAACACTGTGTCCTAGACTGTGGTAGGCAGTAAAGAAACACTGTAAAGGATAAATTTGATTCATTTGTAGGAAAACAGATGCACCTCAAGACCATAATCTTAAGCGAAACAAATTGGACACACAAGTTTAAATGTCCCCTTGTGTGAGAAACCCAAAGGGTAAACAGGAAAACATAATGGAAGATAGATTTTGGTTAGGCAGATGTAGACGCAGGGGCTGGGGTTTGATCCCCAGCCTGCCTTGCTGGCCCCACCCTTGGGGCATGCTGAGATGATGATTGATACTGGTCATGGTGGCATGGGCCTGTAATCCCAGCCCTTGGGAGGCTGAAAACAGAAGGGTCATATACAAGTCCGATCTGTGTAATGAGACCCTGTAGACTATACTAAATACAAAAAAGAAAGAAAGAGATTTTAAGAAGTAGGAAGAGCTTGTTCAAATGAAAGGGAGAACAAATAGGGGAGAAGGGGAAGGAAGGACAGGGAAGAAAAGGAAAGAAAATGGAAACAGCATTTGTAAACAAAGGGAAAGACGGGTTGAAGAGAGGGGAAAGGGAAAAAAAGAATCAAGATATGTTACATACAGATACAAAATCCCTATGATGAGTTTTGATCAGTATATATGACATGTACTAATAAAAGATATAAAGTTAAATACTACTTGGTAGAAGAACCAAGAAATATTTGGTAGGGGCCTGCCCATTAGCACAGTTGTTTAAGTGCCTGCTTAAGCAAAGGCAGTCAGGCTCAGGATATTTTGGTTTGATCCCCAGATCCTCCTGCCTTTCCAGATCTGCCCTTAAGGCATCCTGAGCCAGGCCCCCCAAAAAAATCCTTCCAAGAAGTATTTGGTAAATGAGTGAGTGAGTGATTAAAGATCCATAGGGATCCATTGACTAAGTTCCTGGGGGCTGGAGAGATAGCTCAGTAGAATAAGGGGGCTGAGTTCAATCCCTAGTTCTGCCAAAAAAAATAGAATGAATAAATCCCTGGAAATATTTTCAAGTAGATGGTGATCTCTCTTAGATTATCAATGAAGCTCTAGTACTGGTGTTTCTACCAAAATAGTCTTGCTCTTGGTTTCAACTTGAGGGCCATGGTCTATTGTATCTCCAGTCTTTTTTTTTATTTTGCTGTATTTTAGGAAAGAGTCTACAGGGTGTTCAGGGTCTCACTACTAGATCAGACTCATAGTGATCCACCTGTTTACAGCCTCTCAAGAGCTGGGATCATAGGCGTGCACTACCACGCCCAGTCTCAATCACCATCTCAAATGCCTTAGGATTGAACCCCTGGCCCATGTGCCTGCTTGCAGGCGCTTTAATCTACTGAGCTGTTTGTACCGCCCTTCCAGTCCTCATTTTAGCCAGAACAATCTCTTGTTATTTGCAGGTTGCGGACCTGGCCTATTAGCAGATGCCAAGATGCGGGTATTTGAACGTTCTGTGTATTTTGGTGATTCCTGCCAAGATGTTCTTAGCATGCTTGGCTCTCCACATAAGGTCTTCTATAAGTCAGAAGACAAGGTAGGAGAAATGTGTTTATGGAGTGAACAGGCAGTCCCTTTATTCATTTCTTCCTCTCATCAGCAATAAATATAAGCCAGACATGGTGGATTACCTATAATCCCAGTAATTCAGAAGGCTGATAAGCATGCAAAGCCCTGTCTCAAAAAACAAATCCAAACAACAGTAAATGCAAACTTTTTCCATAGAACTTGTATTTAAAGTTGATGGTGAACTAAATTGAGAATTTTTTTTTTTAATTTTTATTCACCTCTGTTGGTCAAGTGACCCTGCCTCAATGATTGTCCATAGTGCTTACCGTTCTTTATAAATCAGAGTCCAGTCCATAGTTAGCCACATCTGCCTTACTTTGCTCCTGGACTCAACCAGAAGCTGAGACTTCCCACACTTTTTTTGTAATGTTGTGGGGGTTTCTTGTTGTTTTTTTTTTTTTTTTTTTTTTTAATGAAACCAGGGATTGAACTCAGGCCCTTGTGCTTGCCAAGGAAGCACTTATTCCACTGAGCCATCTCCCCAGCCCCTTTTTTAATATTTGAGATAGTCTTTCTATGCAGGCCAGGTAAGCTTGGAACTCACAGCAGTCCTCCTACCTCATCTTCCCAAGTGCTGGAATTACAGGTGTGCACTACTATGCCCAGCTCTTTAAAAACTGTATTAAGGGTTGAATCTTAATTTGTTGTTATTTTTTCCAAACAGATGAAAATTCATTCTCCTTCCCCTCATAAACAAGTTCCTTCCAAGTGCAATGACTACTTTTTTAATTACTTCACTCTTGGAGTGGTAAGTTGTGATGCTTTAGAGAAACATTTCCTTTCTACCAGGATGAGAGAGCATACTTGTATAACTGTAACTGTGCTTGGGAATTGTGGAATCTAGCCTCAGATGGCTTTGCTTGACAAAGTAGACATTTCCTTCCACCAAAAGTGCCAAGAAATACTAGGTTCTCTGGTTTGTCTTTACTTCTTTTCTGAGGGTAACATGCTGTCCTTAGAGGATTGGCCTAGGAACATTGCTGCAGCCCTGTACGTGGATTTAAGACATGGATGGAGATGGTAGCTGCAATTAGTGCTTAATAGTCCAGCTGATAGGTGGGATTCATATATGAGAAATGGCTGTTATCAACCAGTATACTAGCAAGAAGTACCTCAGGGCAGGGCTGGTCTGGACCATGGTCTGATGTCCTGAGTCAGAAAAGAGTAGATTCCAGAGAGAGAAAACTGGGTTTTCCTATCTGGGAAACCAGGAGTTGTTGGGAAGCTGCTGTGGGATCACAACTGAGGCTAGGATGGTTGGCAGGAGGTACTCAACCCCTTGATCCCCCAACTTCATGGGCCAATGATGATAGCAGCAGAAAAGATGGCAAGAATGGACAACTTTAATGGGATTTTATTGGCAACTGAAATGGGGATGGAATTAGACCTCGGGTTCCAGGTCTGAGCAGCTTGCAGAAGCCGGGAAGGTGCCTGTCAGGAGGACGTACCTATTCAGTGGATAGCATCAAATCCAAGTCTGAGTCCTTAGAAGTCAGGTGGGACTTAAGTCCAGGAGTTACCAATTTCCATAAAGAGAGTAATAGAAGCTAGAAAGCTCTGGCAGGACATGACATTCAGAAAGTTAGAAAAGTCCCTGCCCTGCTTCAGGAATTGCCTACTTGAACATCTCTGTTTTCTATCTCAGGATATCCTCTTTGATGCAAATACTCACAAAGTGAAGAAATTTGTTCTACATACCAATTATCCTGGGCATTATAATTTCAACATGTGAGTCACCCTAACCCCTAATCCTATACCACTGAAAAGTGTGCTTTGGGCTGAAAACCTGAAGGAAAAAGAACTTACGACTTTGGATATTCACTAATTTCTTCCTTTCTTTTTTCTCTTTCCTCTTTCTTTCTTTCTTTCTTTCTTTCTTTCTTTCTTTCTTTCTTTCTTTCTTTCTTTCTTTCTTTCTTTCTTTCATACTTTACCACTGAGTTACAGTCTCTACCTTAATTCTTGCTGTTTCATGGGAAATGAACCTTTACTGATTGCCTGCTATGTTCCTGCAACAATGTCTAATGCTTTAATTTCTCTATTTGTACCCATTTACAAATAGGATCAGAAACCGTGATATGTTGTCCAAGGGGATAGGCTCCTTAGACTGTAAGACCATACCCTTTTCTGATTGAGGTCAGTGCCTAAATCTGACCTCTCCCAGTGAATGCTATGTCAGGGGCACAGAGCCAGGACTTTCCACAAGTGTGTGTGGTTTTAATTTTTCTGAGGTGCAGGATTGGGATACAGAAGTATTCAGGACTTGCAGGAGACCCAGCCTTAACCTTCCTCTGCCTTATTTCTAGTTATCACCGCTGTGAGTTCAAGATCCCCTTAACCATAAAGAAAGGTGAGTAGTGAGTGCTCTCAGAATAAGAAAGGGGTTTTGGAATCACTTTTCACTCAGAGAAGAGGGAAAGATCAACTAAAGAAGTTGGTAGTGGTTAGGTTAATGGAACCTTTGCCCAATTGTTTCTGCCATTGGGCTCAGCTCTTCTGGAAGTAACCCCTTTTCCTGGGCAGTGGATTTTCCTTGGCCTAGGGACCTTCACAACCTTTGTTCATGAACAAGAATAGGGATTATTGGCCTCTAAAGGGGGAGCACTTATTATCTACAGATGATCATCCAATTAGGTCCCACCATTGGTGTGAGTTTATATAGTAGCATTACCTGACTACCATCTTTTATCCCTCCATCTCTTAACCCCTAGAGCTCCAAACAGCCTATGTTCCCTGCATACTCCAATCCTAATATAAAGGGTGGCTAAGTCTGAATTCTGCCTGGGGGTGATGGTGAGGAGGGTTGCCAGCTACCAGCCTGATCACTGTGTCCTCTTTTCAGAAAATGAAGATGGTCAGACAGAAACATGTACAACCTATAGTAAGGTGAGCTCCTGTGTTCCTACTTGATAGCCAGAGAATAAGATGGGTATGATCCTGCTTCCATTCTGGGGCTATGTTCTCTGAGCCAATAATTGGGCACAGGTATGTTTAATTCTCAGCTAACCCCTGCAGTCCCCTATCCTTCTTGCAGTGGGACAATATCCATGAGCTCTTGGGCCATCCTGTGGAGAAGCCTGTTATTCTGCACAGGTAAGTAGGCAGTTATTTCTGAACCTTCATCTTGCTCTTTGAAGCCCAGAAACTTCTGATATTACCAAAACATACTACTTGGCCTATCCTACACATTAGGACTAGACTGAGTATTCTACATGTTTATCAGTAACAGATAAGTTATCCCTGGTATATCTCCCTTCCCCCTACTTCCCTCTTACCCTTAGTTATTCAGAAAGAGAAGTAGTCTTGACTGGATCACTGGACTTTTTTTATTTTTAAACCATTAGCGCTGCTACCTACATGCTTTATCTTGGTTATCTTGGGGCTCCTTCTCACTTGAAGGGGGCCTCCTGACTTCTCAACACTTCCATTCAGATCTATAGTGACTTTCTGTGCCATATTGGACTATGTAGGTTCTGAATTGGGTGAGGTTATCCTGACCCAAGGACCATGAAGGCTATATGGTAAACTATTACACACTATCAGTCATGTGAGACTGCTGGCCAACAGCCCACATCCCAAAATGGACTGGATGCTTTTTGGCTTTGCCTTTTGTCTGCCCCTCTTAATTCTGGCTTCTGTGGCTTCAGGTCCTCATCCCCAAACAATACCAACCCATTTGGTTCCACATTCTGTTTTGGTCTTCAGCGGATGATCTTTGAGGTAAGTCCTAGAGTCTCTAGAAATAAGCCATTGAGGGGATGGTGGTTATCACAGGGTTCTGGCAAGTGATTTCAGGAATTAGGTAGGGTCTAAATTCACAGTTGGTCAGATTAATCCTTCCTCAGCAATCTCATCTGCATACTTATCCTCCCCACACTTAACAGGAAAATCGGGGGAGCCAGGCATGGTAGCTTATACCTCTAATCTCAGCCTGCGGGAGGCTGAGGCAACAGGATCACCATGTGTTCAAGGCCAGCCTGGACTACAGAGTGAGAGCTTATCTCAAAAATAAACAAAAAATTTTGGGGTCATGGAAGCTAAAACACTTATCAAGATGAGAGATAACAGTGATCTCATATTTATATCTGAAAATGGATATGACAGGGAAGGGGAGACCTCAGGATAAATGGATCAGAGTCTGGGCATATTGAATCATCTGACTAAAAGTACTGTGGGTAAATGACTCTTGAGACCTTGATGGCTTAAGAGAACATTGGCTAGTCCCTATTTTCTATCTGGATGCCTCACCTTCTGCAGGCCCTTAGAAGTTCCAGAAGGACTAGAAAAATGGGTGTATAATCCATGAGAACAGGCATACCTTTGGGCAGAGTCCCCTACTGGTATAAGTAGGAAAGCTTGAGAACTTCGAAAGCCCAGGCTTTGTATATAGATAGGTCATGACTACAACCTCCAGGCTCACTCAACCCTCTAATTAAGAAAAGAGCCGCCTTCATCTCTTCTACCCCTCCCCCTTGACCCTTTGTCTTCTTACACCAGATCATGCAGAACAACCACATTGCCTCTGTGACCCTGTATGGCCCCCCCAGGCCTGGTGCCCAGCTGAGAACAGCAGAGCTCCCCTAGGGACATCACCACCTGTGCTCCTCTGCCCATGGAACTGTGGGTGACATCCTGCTCAGTGGATGTGTGCCACCCTGTGGGTTTGCTTGGACATCTGGTCAGTGTTGGAGGGCTTTTGGAATGTTCAGAGGTAGGCTCAGGCTGGGTGCTCTGCTGTGGGACAAGGGGCCCAGGTATTCCTCTGTCTGTCCTAAGCCTGCTGCTGCCAGCAGAGAACACAGACTGCAAAGAGAAGCACAAACTTTGAGCCTTGATACCTAGACCCAGGAGATCTGAACTAATACAGAAGAAGGCAGAACATGTCAACCCCTGTCCCACACACATTGGGAAAACTTGGGGCCCTTTCTGTGGCTGAAACAGGAATCCAGGATGAGGACAGAGTCCTGCCTTTGGCTCCACATTGCCATGTGACCGTTGAGGCAAACAGGTAGTGTGCCCATAGTACTCGGTTGCAACATTTGCACTACATCTACTTTAGTTACTTGAGCTGGCTATGGTGAAAGTGGCTCACCTGCCCTTCCCTGTTCCTTTTGTGCGTGCTCCCTGCCAGGCCCAAGAGGCACACCCACCTGGTGAAACACAGCTTTCTACTATCCAAGCATGTGCCCAGACCTGGTTTCCACTGCTCTGGAGCCAGCTTTCAAGGTTGCCTTGCTGGTAGGGCTTTATGTTTCCATTCTGTTTGTATCTTTATTTAATGCCAAAGTTTTAGCCAAAGACATCTTTCTTTGTTATATTTTAGCATTTTGTTCTGCACTGTGGGTCAGCTTCCTACCCCAGCCCTAGCCACTGTCCCCTGGCTAGACCTTTCATGGCTCATGGCCTGTGGGGGTTCATGGAGTGCTGCTTGATCTCTTCATAGGTTTTGCTAATGGAAAGTAGCATAAATGTGCTTTAAAATATTAATCCTTTTGAAAAGAATTGAGAAGAGAAATGTATACTTTTATCCCATTTTTAATATTTTGGTCAGCAAACTTGTGATACATAGATGACAATTTTGTGAGTTTTTCAAATGTGTGTACAGATTTTTGTAAATATGATTCTTTTGTAATTAACTCATGTACAGCCTCATTCTGTATAGTTCATGATGAATGTGCAGGGAACCTGCCCCAGGTGCTTGCCTGTATGGTTCTTATGCCTACAGCCAGGCTTATATGGCACACCCGTGACTTTGTAACTGAGTGTCTTCCCATTCTGATGAGTCTGGCCAGAGACCCTGCATATCTCATTGTCAGGGGTAGCCAGAACTGTTCCCATCCTCTAGGAATGGGGAGCCTTCCTCATCTCTTGCCCACATTCTCTCTCCAATAAAGCATCTATGCCCTCAGCAGCAGCCTGCCATGTGCTGTTGCTGGGGTGTTTGTACTAAAATAAATGTGGAGGTGTTGGTTTTTTTAAGGGTATAGTTGAAGAATATGGAAAAAAATTATAATAGAAGAGTCTTACAAGGGCTCTTTAGGAGGCTTAGAAGGACACTGACAAAAAGGTGTGGGTGTAGGAGACTGAAGAAGTAGAACCATGACACAGTTGTTCCTGTGACTCTCCTTGGTCTTCCAGTCAGACCTGGGCCCAGGAACCGCTGGCTCCAGGAAAGACCTCGGGAAGGATAAAACTTAGAATTCAATTGGAGGAGCAGCCAAGACAGAATGTCTACTTTAAGATTGTTCTGTGGTATTAGGCCTGCCAAATCTATGTTGGCTGTGAGGCCTGGCCTTAAAAGATGAGCCCCCTGCATGTGTCTTCATCAGCCATGGGTTTCAAACCAGGCTCCCACAAAATACCCATCTATTTGCTACTAGGAAAACTAAATATCTACTGGGCTAAGGCCTGCTGGGCAAGACATGGTCTTCTAACCCTCCAGCCATGGCTGTCTTAGTGGATCACCATGATGGTTCTAGACCTGCTTCTAATAGTGTAGGCCACCAGGAACCAAGCTCAGTGTTCTTCAAGATCTTGAGGCACACACCCAATAGTCTGGGCAAATAATGCAGGTGGGAAACCCCTTTCTTGGGACTGGTGAGATAGTTCAGCAGAGTACAGCACTTAGGCTAGTGGCACCACATGCTACACCAGCCCAGCCTCCAGAGTGGGCTGAGCTGGCCACAGTCCAGGTATAGTGGCCCATGTGTGTAATCCCAGCACAGGGAAGGCTGAAAGGAGGATCACCAGAAGTCTGAGCTGTGTAGTAAGACCCTGCAACAACCAAGTACATTAAAAACCAAACAAAAAACTTCATTCTGGGGCATTATGAGAAGCCAGCTACCGATTGGTATTTAAGCCTGATAGCTCAATGGACTAAACCACTTGCTTAGGCAGTACCAAGCGGCTGGCCAGGTTTAATCCTCAGCGTGGGGTGCCAGCCCTGCCCCTGGCCCTGGGGCGCACTGAGATGGCAATGGAGACTGGGCATGGTGGCCCACACCTGTAATCCCAGCTCTTGGGAAGCTGAACACAGGCTAATCACTACGAGTCTGATCTACATAGACCCTGTAGACCCTGTCCTAAAAACAGAAGAAGAAGAAAAAAAAGCTGGTAGTTAAGAGTCCCATCGGAAGGGGCCTGCAGCAACAGGCTGTGGGTGTGCACAGACCGGCCCATGTGGCCCATGTAACAGGCGCCACATAAGCCAAATGTCAGAAGCGGAGAGCCCGTGCACTACAACCAATTCTCGGTAGAAGCAAGGGTCGAAGGTGTATAGATGAGGTGCAGCTGAAGGCTGGGAGATGCCAAAGGTGCGGAAAGCTGGGTGAGGCTCAGGTGTAAGCCGAAGGCGCTGTAGACACATTCCCAGAAAGACGTCA
Source organism: Ctenomys sociabilis (assembly GCA_004027165.1). NCBI lineage: Eukaryota > Metazoa > Chordata > Mammalia > Rodentia > Ctenomyidae > Ctenomys > Ctenomys sociabilis. The sequence goes on along the minus strand of PVKA01001608.1, from coordinate 97,215 downwards.
TCGATAGGAAAGAGCTCAACCTGTTTGCAGGCACTGGACAGACGATGCAGTGTAGCTCCAGAAAGAACAAAGCCACCACCGCCTGCGTAGGCCGGATAGGCAGACAGACCATATACAGCCTCCGGGATGTAATACTTGCTACCCTGCCTGCGGATTGGCCGTGCCTGCACAATCACATCACCTGCAAGCAAGTCCTGCGCTGGATCCCGTGGGGCCAAGAACTCCAGCAGGTTCCCTATGTGCACAAACACATCTGCATCGCCCTTAAAAACAAAGTGCACATCAGGGCAAAAGGCTGAAGCCCAGGCCAGGAAGTGAATCTCCTTGAGCGTTAGGTTGAAAAAGGTGTCATCAAAGGCCCAGAGCAGGATGTCTGCATAGGCACGACTCTCAGCATGCAGCAGGGCACGCCAGTGCCCCCGCGTGGCTGCTGCTTCTGCATCTGCCCCTTCGTTGCCTCGGGCCCTGGGCACGCCCAGCAAGAACACGCGGCGTATAAGTGCCCCCTGCACGCGACCCTCAGAGCCCCATGTTTGGCGCACAGCTTGGCGCCGCTCAAAGTCGGCAGCCACAGACTTGACAGCAATGAGTAGGTCTGGTCGGCCGCCAGGTTCGCCATCGCCACGACACTTGTGCGGTTGGTTAATGAGCAAGGGGAAGCGCCGCTGGTCCTTGGCGCGCAAGTAGCGGCGGAAGTCAAAAGGGCCCGTGGGTGTAGGGGGTATGGGCGTGTCCTCTTCATAGGCCAGATGAGCTGTGTCAACTGGTACCTGGAATATGCGGGGCCTCAGCGTTGGCCTCCGTCCCACTCTCCCTCGCTCTCGGGGTGCGCTTGAGGTTGGGGCCAGGCTGTCGCGCTGCGCATAGAGTAGGAGGGCGAGGGTGGCGCCGAGAAGCAGCGTGAGCAACGCATCCCCGCGTAGGCGCAGTCTCCTCATGTCCGCGTGGCCAGCCTGCGGCTTCGGAGGGTCGCTGACAGGGCCTCCCCAGGTGGTGGAGTGGCCTCACGTAGAGGAGGGGGCAAAAGGCCACGTCCCAGGAGCCTTAGGCTACTGGACATTCATCCTCCACTGGTGCTACGCACTGCTGAGACCAAGGGGCTAAGGGATGAAAAAGCACCCCCTCTGTACTTAATTCTCACCTGACCTAGGATGAGGCCCCAAGGCCCGGCAGGGAGATGCGGAATCCTGTGCCTTCCCTCCTCCCCACACTAAGGCTAAGTCCGTTCGTTATACCTTTAAAGTCTCCGCCCCGAGTCTGTGGGGATCCCAACACGCAAGACCCTCAGGAGTGGCACGACCCCCTAATGCGCAGGCTTCTAGGGCTTAGCGTAGGGTCCCAAGGGCGGCCATGGACCGGCCTGAGCCAAATGCTGTGTTGGCAGGAAGCCCCCCTCCCACCCCACCCCTGCCGTGCCACGTGACCTTCCAGCTGTGTGCGGACCTCTGGAGCTCAGCTCCGCCCCGGTGCCGCCTGGCTGAGAGAGCCAGATCCAAGTAGGAACTAATTAGTTCCAGAGGTTTCGCCAGTGGACTGCGGGTGAGCAAGGCCTGCTCTTGGCGCTGTCTGACTTCACAAATCCACCTTTCTGATGCTTGGAAGTATCCTGTCTGTGGATACCCTTCACTGCTGTTTCTTCAGAGATAGAGCAGGGCCCGGGCTGCCAGGAGCCCATGAGCTGACTAATCCCAAATCCCTGGGGCAGAGAGTCTCAAGTGTCTACCTGGTTACTATCCTGGGTCATTCTTCAGAGTGCTTCTCCTCAGCAGCCCTGGTCCTACCAGGCAGGAACCATAAACTACCTCTGGAACAATTGAATGCCTCTTATTCCTGGCTCAACATACCAGCTACCAGAGTGCAGGCACACACACACAAATAAGAAAGACAAATAGTACAATTGTTAAAACAACCCTGCCAGCACTCTCATTGCCTTCACAGGTGTTTTGTCTTTTTGAGACAGGGTCTCACTATGCGTTTCAGCCTCCCTTGAGCTTACTTTGTACAAAGGCTGGTCCCAAACTTGAAACACTCCTTCTGCCTCAGCCTCCTGAGTGCTGGGATTGTAGGCATGAACCACCATTTCCAGCTTCATGAATCTTTAGCCTGACTCATCTCTTTAACTCAGAACTATACAGCCAGTGTCCCTTACACCACCTCCCTGGATGCCTTGCAGGATCATCATTACCAGGGAATAGAAGGAACAAGGGCCTCCCCTGAGTTCCCTCTCAAGTCACCAGGTTGTTACCATTTCTTCTCAAACAGCTCTTGGTGTTCAGTCCCTTTTCTCTTCCTCTGCAACCACTGTCCCAGCCTTGTCTTCCCCACCCCTTCCTCTGGCCTCACCAGCCTCTCAGTGTTAATTCCCCAAACTCTTCAAAGACTTCTCACTGGCCTTGTAAAAGACAAACTATATTCAGTTCACTGGGCTGGCAAGATAGCTCAGTGGACTAAATGTCTGCTTAGGCAAGCGCAGGAATTTGGGTTGGATTCCCCAGTACTGAATTCCTCACTGGCCCCGCCCAAGGCACACTGAAGCACACCTCTAATCCCAGAACCGGGGAGGCTGAAAACAGGGGGATCACTACAAGTCTGTCCTGCATCGTAAGACCCTGTTAAAGAAAAAAAAAAATGGCTCACTAGACTCCATGTCACCCCTCACCAATGGATCTCAGTGATCCACTCACCCACCTACTATACCCCATCCAGCTACTCTAAACTTGTACTTTTTCTTTTTTAGACAGGATTTTGCTATGCACTCTAGGCCAGCTCATATTGTAGCTCAGGCTGTCCTTGAACTTGCAATGATCCTCCTGCCTCAGCCTCCCAAGTGCTGGGATTATAAACATACACCATTCCTGACCTAAATTTGTACTTCAGACACCCTTTTGCCTTCCTCTAGATACTACCCAAGGCTGCTGTGCCCAGAACACTTCCCTTTTCACAACTCCCCACCTATACTCATTCCCATTTATATACTCCTGAAGTCTATCCCCAGGCTTCCACACTCCCACAATTCACTATGTGCAAAAGTGTTACCCTTTATTATCACTTCTGGATGTGAGCTGGGGAGAGGATTCCTGTGTCTTGCTCACCACTGTTTTCGCAGCACTAAGGTTGATGCCTAGAACACAGAAGTTCCAGGGGCTTAATACGTCATTTTTTGATGAATAAAGAAGTGAGGGCTGGCCAAAAAGGAAGGCATCCACACTGTCTCTATCAAAGACTCTTGGGCAGAATCACCATAGTGCACCCTGCAGGCTCAGGAGATGCTTTGATTCATTGAGAAGCTTTGCCCCCAGCTGCTCAGTGAAACTGAAGTGTTACATGTGGTCTCAGAGCCACTTGGATGGAAAGGGAAGATATCAGCAGTAGCAGTAGATGGGACCCTAGATCCATCCAGGTGCTCCAAACCCTTGGTACCCGGCCTAGGCCAGGCCACTGTTGGAATCTGCCAGGCCCAGCAGATCTTCTGCCAGACTGGTGAGCTCGTTTTCCTCCAGGGCCTCCACCAGGCGCTGCAGCGTGGCACGGCGACCCTCTGCCTGCACGAAGCGCCGCAACAGCTGGAAGGCCTGCTCGTATAGCCCCTCACGCTCAAATTCATAGGCCAGTGAGTCGAGAGCAGGGTCCCGCAATGCCCGACAACCACGCTGCAGGGAGCGCCCCACCCTGCGCCACTTGAGGCCCACTGAGCGTGCGAAGGTCTGTTGGTCCTGCAGATTCAGAGGCCGGTTCTCTGCAGAGGAAGTGGAGCAGCAGGTAAGCGTAGGGTACCCTAGAGCTGGTACCCACCCGGCCCAACTTGGGGACCTTGCCTCTGCACTTGCACCTCACCTATGGGGTGACCTCGGAACAGAAAGGTCTGGCCAGCCGAAGGTGGCAGCTTCTCCAATAAGGAGGGGGTCAGAGCCTGCGAAGAGGCTGAAGTGACCCCTGCGTTGCCACCCTGACTCGCAGAGCCCAACATCAGATTGCTGAGCGCATCTTCCAGCTCAGTGAGTTCTTCATCGCGGAGCCGGTCCGGCTGAGGGAGGGAGTGCGCTGTCAGTGGGGCTCTTGACAGCGAATCCCCCCCCCCCCAACCCCATCCTGGCCCCAGCCAGCTGCACCTTCTGGGCTAAGATGGTCTGCACACAGCGCTCCTCATCAGTTAGCCAAGCATCCAGTTGCTCAGCCCCTGCGTGCAGCTTCAGCTGCAGCCGCAGGGAGGGCTGATCCAAAGCCGCTGACAAGCACCTCTGCAGCGCGACGCGCAGCGCCCCCTCACGGTAAGCACTTAGGAAGTGACCGCAGGACTGGCGCCCGCAGAAACGCAGCTGCATGATCAGCTGTGGGTCGCTTCTGTGGATCTTCAGTATCTGTAGCACGTCGGGGCTCTGGGAGCTCTCTGCAGAGGTGAGCGGTCAGGCGCCAGGCGGTCCCTTAGTGGGGCCGTTCTCCAAGCAGCCGAAGGAAGGGGAATCCTGAGATCAACTGAACCCCTGTCCCCATCTCTGGCATGGGGTGCAGGATTACCCAAAGGTCCCAGCTGGGAGACAAAATTGGGATGCAAAGAGCAACAATCCAGAAAGCAGGCCAGAATGTACTATAGAGTGGGTGTAATCTAGTGTCATCTCCAAAACCTCAAATGAGAGTGAGCCAAAAGGAGGGCCTTTTCAATACAGAAAAGGGACCTTTGCTCTGGAGAGGACAGGGAGAGAAGTGTGGGAGGTCTCAGGTCTTCAGCCTCCACCTAGTAAGGTTGCCTCTCCCCTTGAAGGGGAGGGATCCTTGTCACTTAGGTTGAAGTAGAATCCAACTGGCTTCAGCTTTCTTTGGTTTCTCCCTTGGAGTGGGTAAGGGGACCTAGAATGGTAGGTACTGGGGAGGGGTCTCAGGCAAGGAATGCTGCAGTGAGAGAGGGAAAGAGGAAAGAGAAATGTGCAATTAGTAGAAAGGAGTTGGATGGGCAGAAGGGCAGGCAAGGGGTGCACAGAGCAGGGAGACATCAGTGCAGAAATAGGTAGATCATACCAGATGCAGGTACACATGTCAACGCAAGCATGTGCTTGCATTAAGCAGAGAAGCCTGGCCCTATACCCAGGGCTCTTCCTCCCCCATCCAGCCCCATGTCCCAATTATTTCCCACCCTCAATCTTTTCCAACTGAGAAGATGAAACCTCCACCCCGGATCTGTCCATATGGAAAGCCACACACCTGCCAATGCAGTCCGCAGAGCCCTGTATACTGCCACTTTCTTCTGAGGGTGTGCGTAGGCATCTGACAGGACCACTTTGTCTAGTGAGGACTCCAAAAACAGGTATGCACTGCCCACCCACTCTTCATGCCCATTTGACCCAGCTGCCATCTTGTGTCTTGGACCTACAGACAAGAATCCAGGTCACTCCCAGACTTGGAGACAACTGTCTAATTCCAGGTGGCCTACCCATCCCCACAGCAACCCCAGTCAGCTTGCATACTTGGAGCAGGAGTTCACCATTTCACAGGCAATCCCTTTTGCCTCTCATGCTATAGAAAGCCCTGTCCAACCCTGCCCAGACCTGCAGTGCGGATTATTCCTACACTGACTTCCAGCAAAAACCTGTAGTAGCTCAGTGCAGTAGCACATGCCTATAATTTCAGCCACTCAGGAGGCTGAGGTAGAAGAATAGCAAGTTCATGGGCAACTTGATGACAGCCTGTCTTGAAATAATAAAAATGGCTTCAGATATAGCTCAGTGATATAGTACTCCTAGCTTAGCTTTTTTTTTTCCTTGTATTTTTAAGGCCCTGGTTTTAATCCCCAGTCCTAAAGGAAGAAGAAAAAAAGTCCAGGGTCATAGTGGCAGAAGAGTAACAAACAGCCTTGAAGTGAAAAGAGAACCTCTGTCTCCTCCTCAAGCCAAAGATGACAGATGTCATTCTGGATGTTGTCCATGGCCAAAGCCAATTAGACCTCAGCCTTACCTTCAGCTTGAACTTGAGACCAAAGATCTCTGCAGGCCTACAACCCCACCCTTAGATTCCCTCCACTAACCCTAGACTTCTGTGAACTCTCCTCCCTCTTTTCTTTCTGTCTTTTCTTTTTTCTTTTTCCTTTTTTTTTTTTTTTTTTTTTTGTGGAACTGGGGATTGAATTCAGGCCCTTGAGCTTGCTTGCCAGGGAAATGCTCATTCCACTGAGCCATCTCCCTACCCCCCCTCTTCTTTTCTTAAGCTTATTGGGAGGCTAATTCCACTTCCTAGCTCCATGTCTGGCTATATGAAGCAGGCCTGGCCAGTGTACATGTTCTGCTACCATTCTGCATGAACTAGTTCAGGCCCCCATGTAGGGCTCAAGCTGGACCAATAAGAATCAAACCTGGTGTTCAGCTGTACTAATAAGCATTAATTTCCCTTACCTTGGGGATGAATCAGAAGGAAGTGATACATCTTTGACACTGCTTGGGAAAAGCCTGGCTGAGAATGAAACCAATACTGAAGGAAACAGTCAAGAGGAAGAGAGGTACACTCTTAACCACAATGACCCCAGATCTAGTTTTTTTTTTTTTTCCTCAGGCCCTTGCACTTACCAGGGAAGCACTTATTCTACTGAGCCATCTCCTCAGCCCTATATACCCTGAAACCACTGAATTCCCAAGTTGTTCAGTTATGTGAGCTAAACTATTCTACTTTGTTATAAAGCCCTTGGAATTGAGCTCGTGTCTTTTCCAATTCAAATTATTCTATTTATAGATTCCTCTGTTCCTTGTCCAGACAGAGCCATGGACCCTTGGTGTTAGTATCTTCTCCTTCTGTCAAAATCCTTACCCTAAGTGGTAGGTGTAACACATGGCTGTAATCCCAGCACTTGGAAGGCTGATGCAGGGGGATCGCTGCAAATCTGAGGCCAGCCTGGGCTACAAAATGAGTTCAAGAACACCCTGAACTTCATATTGAGAGCCTTTCTCAAAAAGACAAAAAAAAAAAACCCTGACCCTTGACCAGGAGGCACAATTCTCAATCAGGGACTCACTTCATTGACCCCATTATGGCCCCATGAGGAGGCAAGTGAGGAAACTGTCCTGTCTTTTCTGCCTCACTTAAGGTAACACATCTCCTTTTTCCCAGAAAATGCCACCTCCTGCCCCATCAATAAGTTTCCTTTACTTTCTAGTTTTAGCATTACAGTGGTGAACTGTAAAGGATGGGTGCTGAGCCTTTGCTCTGGGTGGGCAGGTGGGATGGCTCCAGCTAGCTCCAGGGGGCCCAGGAGGACCCAGGATAGGAGCCTGGACATAGTGAAGAGGAAGAAAGGATTTGGAGCTTGGAGACTACATTTCAGCTCTTCCTCCAAGTCCTAACCTATGTGCCCAAGCTATGACCATATTACCCACCCTAACAAGAGGAATGGCAACTGGTAAGGGGGTTCTACCATGGCTCTGAGCACAGGTGACACACTTTGAATTGTCATTTCCCTGCTAATCCCTTCATAGAAAACATTAATTTTTTTAACACAGCTAAAACAACATAAAATTAACTATTACTTTTTTAAAATAGAATACTAGTACTGTATTTATCTCTGGGCAGGATGGGAGGGGATCTGGAGCAATTTTTAATTTCCTTTGTATTTAACAATATTTTCTATTTTGTGTAAAACAAACATTTCCCTTGCAGTAATTTTGTTTTGTTTTGTTTTGTCTTTTTGAGACAGGGTCTAGCAATGCAGTTCAGTATGGGCTTAAGCTCACTTTGTAGCTCAGGCTGGTCTCAGAACTCAGAACTCTCAATAATCCTCCTGCTTCAAACTCCCAAGTGCTGGGATTACAGGCATGTGCCGCCATGCCGTTATAAAAGTCTTTCTTTAAAAACAAAACACACTATATCTATATCTATCTATCTATCTATCTATCTATATATATATATATACACACATACATACATACATGGGATGAGGCTCTAGGTGACAGGTAGGGCCAAGAGCAGTAGGGAGCCAGTCAAGAAGGCAAGGCAAGTAGGAAACCCAGGAAAAGGGGCATGGAGGAGCCTGGAAATAAATGCCTCCTCTCTTACATCTTCCTAGCCCCTGTGATTTGGAAGTTCTGACCGGGTGGATGTAGGTTCAGCACAAAGGGTAGAGGTAGGGACTGAACAAACCAGAGTCTGACCATCAGACCTTCCAGGTGGGTACAGAAGCTTGGAGAGAAGGGATGTCCCATCATATGCCAACGTTGGGTTGGAGGTCAAGGTTGGTTAACAAGGTAGAGAAGTGGTGGGGCAGGGAAGGCTATTCTCTGCCATTGTCCATTTTAGAATCATCCTGTGTGGCCTTCCACAGAAAGCCCTTCCTTGGGAAGCCCCAAGCCCTACCCACTGGGAATCCACACCTCCCTGGGCTGCACTGAGATTTCCAGGTTGGGTTGCTGGGATAGCGGGCACACATCAATGTGGACACTTGAGTACCAAACTAATAACTGCCAACAGAAGACATCCAGGCAAGACGCTCTATTAACATAGGACAGTCCTCAGGTAGCCTCACTTCTGGTTGGTTGGGCGGGCGGTCCAGAGGCGTGGCCTAAGGATTGGAAGCCAGCAACTCTGTGCTACCAGCCAGACGTACCCCTACTCTGTTGTGCACTCTGGACATCGAGTGGGGAACTTCCCGCGTTCCCACTAGCTCGCCCTCATGGTGGGTTTTCTGGACTGGGAAGGAAAAAGGGTCTCGATCAAAGAACCAGTCTCTTTTCCACACCTGTCACCAGCACGGCTGGCCCAACAGCCCTTTCAAAGCTCTCAGCTAGCATAAGGAACCTTAAAAGCTCAAGTTCTGTGTCCTCTCCTCCTCCTACGGAAACAGCTCAATAGGCCGCAGTCACCAGCTGGCCACAGCATCACCGGTGACAGCCGCACGTTACTCTCGCTTGGGAGCCAGACTCCACCTCCGCTCCCGCTGCACCCGGTTACCCACCTTCCCTCCCTCTGAACTAACCTGGCCACCTCTGCCAAGCCAGGGTTCCCAGGCCCGCTAGGGTCCGTTCCACCACGCTGCTTCCGGGTGTGCGCGGAGACACCGGGGCGGTGCCCCAGCCGGAGCCGCCCGATCCGCCCCCATGTCCCGCCTTCCCAGGTCCGAGTGGCTCCAACACGCTCTGCTGTCCTCCTTGGCTAATCCCCTGCCTCTGAGTGGAGGCCACCTGTCCGCTGAGCAGGTAAGATATCGACGCCTCAATTTAGCTAGATCTGCTGGTAGGTTGTAACTTTGGGGTCTTGAAATTATTGCAAAACTGAAGGGTCGCAGTGAGAGCTGCAGGACTTCCTTCCGTTTGTGGTGGCTCAACTAGAGGGCGCCACCTGGGGATCAAAATTTTCTTGTGGCCTCTGAGGATCTGGTTTGGTAATCTCACCTCTGCTAATCCCTCGTATTTAAACCCGATGACAGCGACTCCCATTCTTAGAACAAGACTGAAACCCCCAGAGTACATATGGTGCAAATTCCAGGAAAGACCGTTAGCCTGGAAGATAAAAGAAAGTAAAATGGGAAGTGGTGTGAAATGTACAAAAGTCTCATACACCTTAAAACAAAAAGAGGACGAACAGTTTCCAACAACTTCATTCTTCTAAAATTTGGGAACCAGGTCAATGTGTTGAATTTCTGCCCAGAGGAGCCAGGGCTGCTCAGGAGTCAGGGTGTGAATTTGAACTACAGCCTGTCAAGAATTGGAACTTGAGATAGGGTGTGGTGGCATACTCCTGTAATCCCAGCACTTGGGAGGCTGTAAACAGGAGAATCACTATGAGTCCGATCTAATAGTGAGACCCTAAACATCCTGTAGACCCTTCCATAAAATACAGAAAAAATTAAATTAAATTAAATTAAATGTTAAAAAAAAAAAAAAAGAGCTGGAACTGTCAGGCATAGAACCCCAAGCTTAATTATGCAGGTGCTGGGCTGCTGCAGGAAGCCCCTGTGTGTGAATAACACACACACACACACACACACACACACACACACACACACCTGCTCATGCTTCCTGATTGGCTCAAGGTCCCTGACAAAAGTCTTCCTTGCTTCCACCTTATTAACCCTGTAGTCAGGATTAACTGGCTAGCAACTTTGGGGCAAGGTTTTTCTAGTAGCAACTTATGGAATCATCTGGAGCTTGTTCAACAAGTGAAAAATCAAAGAACCAGAAAAGGAATAATTTTGACATGTAACCAAAACATTATGAAAACAGTTTGCAATGTATTATTTCATCGACTCTGTATGGTTATGGTGTTTTGAAACTGTCTGATTGACATTTGTATTTCAATAAAATAAAAATAAATGGAAAAAAAATAATAATTTTGACATGTAGAGCTGACTTCACAGACCTGAATGAGACCTGCTCAGAAGGGCAGGGGCTCAAACTTGGTTGAATACTTGATCAAAACTTCTCTGCTGCCACTGCCTCAAATTTTTTTGGGTAGTGTTGAGACCAGCTTAGAGCCTACCTCTGAGCTACATCTCTAGCCCTTTGAAATTGAAAATCTTAACAGGTATTCGTGCATTTTCATTTTGCACAAAGATTCACAAAATATAGCAGCTGGCAAACCACAAGCATTTTTCCACACATGCCCCAGACTTCCCTTCCTGACCCCAGGATGCCTTCTCTCTCCAGGCCTGATCTGTGTAGGCTTTGGCAGAACCACCAGCTGCAATATGGCAGAAGAACTGCCAGAGGAAGTACTGGTGCTCATCTTTCGCCACCTGCCCCTCAGAGACCGTGCTGCTGCCGCAGGGGTCTGCAGGGCCTGGGCCATCGCTGTCACCAGCAGTGCTGTGTGGTATGACACCAACATCAGGTGAGCTGCCACCTATTCATCCTCCCACTTGCTTTGTGGAGCTGTGATTTTGGGGGGATTTATTAAATTCACCCATATTGAAAAAATAATTGCAGTACTAACATTTACTCATCACCTACTATGCATGTACCAACTATTTTGCTTTGCATATATTAACTCTTAATCCTCACAAAAACCTCCTGTGGTGGTGGATAGGCAACATTAACTACATTGTACAAATGAGGCAGAGATTTAATTACTTCACACAGGTTATTCAGCAAGGGGGTGGCAGAGTCGGTTTTGAACCTGGCAACCCAGAGGCTTCCCTCCTCCCACTTCTTTGGAGCTTGCTAGTTCCTAAAGTATCACTGGCTGTCCATGCCAGGGTTTTAACCTGTAGCTGACTGAAGTCTTCTAAAGGGATGGGATGGGAGTTATCCCCACCATCAGTGGCTACAGTGAGGTCTGGACAGAGAGATGTATGCATGGGGGGAGGCAGGGAAAAGGACAGTGGGAAGCTAAGCTGAGGTAGTAGAGGCCTCTCTCCTGGTCGCGGAGATTCCCCCCAATTCCTTTTCTGTACTCTAAGTTGCGACTGTGAGCAGGAAGGTATGTTGCCACCGTATCTGTACACTTGCCTGGACTACATTCACAATCTACGGCTGGAATATGAGCCATCGAGGAAGATGAGTCGCAGGTTGGCCACTGAGCTGCTGATTGCACTGGCGGGCCGTGCCCCACGGCTTCGAGGCCTGCGCCTGGAGTGCCGCGGTGAGAAACCGCTGTTTGACTCTGGCCGGGACATCCTGGACGCTGTGCAGGCTGTTTGCCAGAATGCATGTGAGCTGCGCCACCTCGATCTGCGGCACTTGCCCTTCACACTGGATGACGAATTAGTGCTGCTGGTGGCACGAGGCTGCCCAGAGCTCCGAAGCATTTTCTTGGACAACCACACTCTGGTGGACAGTGTGAGGCCCAGCTCTGTACTTGAGCTGCTGGAGGCCTGCCCGCACCTGTGCTCCCTTGGCCTGCACTTGGCCAGTATATCATCTGCTGTCCTCCAGGTGCTGGCTGCGCCAAATCGTGCGCCTTTTGAGCTCTTGGCCCTTCGGTGCGCGTGCCCTGAAGATGCACGCTCACCCCCAGTGCCTGACGAATTCTGGGCGGCCTTATGCTGCCGCCACCCTGGGCTAGCGGTGGAGCTGGAGTTTGAGCCCGTGATGCCTGCTGAGAGCGTGATGCGCGTCCTGCAGCCAGCAATACCCCTGGCTGTGCTGCGTCTCAACCTCTCTGGTGACACCATAGGTCCGGTGCACTTCGCCGCGCACCACTACGCTGCAACCCTGCGCGTGCTAGAGGTGCGCGCTTCCGCCTCAACCGAACTGGACTCAGCGCTGCAGGAGCTGGCAGTGCGCTGCTCCGGCCTGCGCGAGATACACTGCTTCTGCGTGGTGAGATCCTCGGTACTTGAAGCCTTCCGCGCACGCTGTCCGCGCCTGCGCAGCTACACACTCAAACTGAAGCGTGAGCCGCATCCCTGGCGGCCCACACTCCTGCAGTGATTGGTCAGCTCCCCACCCCCTATCCTGCAGACCTGAGGTCTCTGAGACCCAGGAGGGAGTTTCCTGGGTGCCCTCCCTTTTGGAATTCGGCTTGCTTTCTGTGTCTCTCTGGGGCAGGGACTGGGGCCTGTGGGGTGGTGTCTGAACCAGTCTGGGACACCCTGAGTTCACTCAGTGTTCTCAGCCTCTTCAGATTGCAACTGTGTCAGGGCAGTACTGGGCTTCTCCACCCCATTCCTCTGTGCACGCTGCCCCAGCTCGATGTGGGAGGAGGGTGGCCATGGGCGCTGGCCGACCATAGAGGTGAGTGAAATAGACCTTGCAGTATCTGTGCCGGGTCTAAGGATTGTGTGAAATAAACAGACTTTGAGGTATCTCTGAGTCCTGTGAAAGGCTGGGTCAGTTCTGTAGGGGGTGTGCTGGGTAAGAGCTGAGGCAGAAAAAGCCCTCCAAGCGGAGGTGGAAAGGATCTGGACTCCAAGGTCTGCGTACTAAAGCAGCACGGGCAAGGGCGGGGCATTCCGCACCCTTGGAATGACTGCACCCCAGCGTCATTCCACACCCACCTGTCCCGTCAGCTCTACCCAGGGCTTCACTATGCCCACAGCTATTGCTTTCTAAGACTTCCCAAGTCTATAGCAGTTCACACACGAAGATTTCTCCCAAAGAACGCAGAAAAAAAGTAGACTGAGAAGGATGGGAGTCGAACCCGGGTCTCCCTCGGCACCCTATCTCTGCATATTTCCGATTCTTTTCAACCAGCTCTTCTGATCTGATGGCACCTCGGCTGCTGTCCGAGCCCCGCCCCGTGTGTCCGCACGTGGCCCCCGCCTGACCCAGCGCCTGGGGGCGGAGTAGGGCGGGGCGGGAGGCAAACGCAGCACTTTCACGGTTTGGACAAGCCCGCAGCGGCCGGGCCAGCGCTATGCCCGGCCGAGACTGCGCCATGCAGGAAGCGCCAGCCGCGCTGCCCACGGAGCCAGGCCCCAGCCCCGTGCCTGCCTTCCTCGGCAAGCTATGGGCGCTGGTGGGCGACCCAGGCACCGACCACCTGATCCGCTGGAGCCCGGTGAGGGCTGGGGCCCCACGCCACCCCCAATGGTCCCCGGGATCCCTCCAAGTCAGTCAACACCCACGCCCACCCAGCCTCCGCCTGGGACTAAGCTGTGGGTTCCTCGATTCCGCAATACAGGTAGTTCACCTTAGAGGGGGTGTGCGAGCTGAGGATTGAGGCGACTTCCTCTAGGGCAGAAGAATGATTAGGGACTTCCTCGGAGACCTAGAGCCCCAGTGATCTAGGTCATTTAGTTGTCACTCCACCCCATTGACCGATCTGAAAACAGGCCAGGAGGTAAGGGCTGGCTCCAGCTAAGTCAGGGTCACATCGCAGCTCTGGCTCAAGCTCACATCCTGGTCAGAGGAGGACCCTGGGTTGGCCTCTGATGTTCCTTTCTAAAAACCGAGTCTGGGTCGGGTACGGGATAGGGACTCACTCACTGGTTACCCTGGGCTGGGCCTCAGCTGGTCCTGGCCTTCCCTTGTCCCATATCACAAGAAGCTGCAGGCCCGACCCCAAAGTGAGTGCGCGCGCCACAGCGTTGACCCGGTGGCGGGCAGGCGCCGCTCATGGACTCTGGTCTCCACCCGCACCGCGGGCGGGCGGCGTTCTCGGTAGAATGGGACCAGCTTCCTCGTAAGCGATCAAAGCCGCTTCGCCAAGGAAGTCCTGCCCCAGTATTTCAAGCACAGCAACATGGCGAGCTTTGTGCGCCAACTCAACATGTGTAAGTCCTTCGAACCGCCGGGCAGGGAGCGGGTGTGGACAACTAAGTCCCGGGGTTAGGGCTACTCAGACCCCCACGCCCCACTCTCTAGATGGTTTTCGGAAGGTGGTGAGCATCGAGCAGGGTGGCCTACTTAGGCCGGAGCGCGACCACGTCGAGTTCCAGCACCCAAGCTTCGTGCGCGGCCGAGAGCAACTACTGGAGCGAGTGCGGCGCAAGGTACTAAGCCCAAGTGAGGTGTTGGGTCAACCTGCCTGCCACAGTCTGAGTGACACTCTCCCGCTGCTACCTTCCACCTGCAGCTGATACCTTCCACCTACAGGTGCCGGCGCTGCGCGGAGAAGACGGTCGCTGGCGGCCCGAAGACCTGGGGCGGCTGCTGGGTGAGGTCCAGGCTTTGCGGGGAGTGCAAGAGAGCACCGAGGCCCGCCTTCAAGAGCTCAGGCAGTGCGGGAACCGAAAGACAGGGTGGAGGGGGATCTGGTTGAGAGGATCTGGGCCACCAAGAAGTTCTGGGGAGCCCCTTCCTCTCTTGGGCCTTGGCACCTCCTTCCAGACAATTGGACCCTGTGAAACCCTAGGATGGACCACTATGGGGTGGTCTCATGGGATGACAACGTCATCTCATGGGGGTAGTGACTGGGCAAACCCTCAGAAGCCTCAGACCCCCCCCCATCCCTTCTCTTAGGCAGAATGAGATCCTATGGAGAGAGTTGGTGACACTGAGGCAGAGCCATGGTCAACAGCACCAGGTCATTGGCAAGGTGATTCTCAACTGTCTCACTACCCCCTCCCACTCCTGGGCACCCTCCTACACAGGCCTCAAACTCACCAGGACCTGCCTCACTGGTGGGGGTGTGCTACATATGAATTAACCCTTTGCTTTCTTTTCAGTTGATCCAGTGCCTCTTTGGGCCACTTCAGACAGGGTCCGGCAGTGCAGGAACAAAGAGAAAGCTGTGAGTGAGGAAGCCAGGGACACTCACATCTATGTTCCCACCCCTAGAATCCCACTCCAGAACTCCTGACAGCAACCCCTTCACCTTCACCAGGAACCCCCATTCCCTTCCCTCCCTGCCTGTACAGCCATCTTCATCCAGTCTAGGGCTTTCTTCCTTATCTCCCAGCTCTTATCATCTGGTACCACCACTTCCACACTCTCTCTTGTTCTAGGACCTTATCCCAAATTCCACCCCAGCAATCCCTTCCCCTTCCCTAAAGTATCCTAACAACAGAAGGCTTGAGGCCCAAACCATGCTCCCTCCCTCCCCTCTACCCCCCAAAGGCCCCCATCTCTTGGGGGAGCCCCTTCCATTCCAGCATGTGACTGATGCCTGGCAACAGGCCTCAGCTCTGCTGACTTGGCTGCTGGGGCTTGAGGGAGGGAGGGTGGGAGGGAGAGGGGAGGGAAGAGTAGGCTGAGAGGCATAGAGGCTGAATCTGCCCCACCCCAGCCTGTGCCCTGCTCATCCACACAGGTCCCTAATGCTGGATGAGGGCAGCTTATGCCCAACACCTGCCAAATTCAACACCTGTCCCCTTCCTGGTGCCCTCCTGCAGGACCCCTTCTTTATCCAGTCGGTAGGTTTTTTTCCCCCTCCCCTTTAAATAGAGCACAACTAGAATAATGGGTCAAAGGCTGGGTCTAGCCTTCTTACTTACAGCCCTTCCCCGAGACTACCTTGGGCCTCAGCCCTCACAAAGCCAGGGGCCCTATCATCTCTGACATCCCAGAAGACTCTCCATCCCCTGAAGGGCCCAGGCCTTCTTCTTCTGGTAGTGGCAAGAGGTAAGAGGAGCAGGGGCTACCCCTGGGAAGCCTGCTAGGGGAGGGCCTACCAGCCCAGATGATTGTGGAGGTAGGAGAGGACAGTGCCAAGGTCTGGCTGAAGCTTTTCTCTGGTACAGGGAGAAGGGCCTGGCACTGCTCAAAGAAGAGCCAGCCAGTCCAGGGGGGGATGGCGAGGCCGGGCTGGCCCTGGCCCCAAACGAGTGTGACTTCTGCGTGACAGACCCCCCACCACTGCCTGTGGCTGTGGTGAAGGCCATCCTGGAAGGGAAAGGGAGCTTCAGCCCTGAGGGCCCCAGGAGTGCCCAACAACCTGAACGGAGGGGCCCCAGGGAGGTACCCGACAGGTGAGCAGAGCCCTTGATGGTAAACCCTGTGGGCCTCTTAAACAGAAAGATAGATGGGCCCTCACAGCCCAAGAAGCTCTCCGGCTTATGGGCCCCTTGGTGGTTGTAGGAGATAGTGGACACCTGATTTCTCATAGTGTGCTCCATGGAGCACCTGCATTAGAATTCTATGGAAATTGGAAACTTCCAGTCAGTTCTCTAATCACCTTTATGAGAAGACTCAGGAATGTTTTTTTTTTTTTTTTTTTTTTTTTGTATTTTAGGGAATGGTCTACAGGGTGTTCAGGGCTCACTACTAGATTGGACTTGTAGTGATCCATCTGTTTACACCCTCCCAAGAGCACACCCAGTTTCAATTGCCTTCTCAGCATGCCGCAGGGGCAGGGCCAGTACCCAGGATCAAACCCTGGCCCAGGGTTAATCTGCTGAGTTATTTGGCCAGCCCAGGAATGTGCATTTTCAATGAGTTCACTGGAGTGATAATACACAATAGTTTTAAAAACACTAATATTTACACTGGCATGGGGGACAGACATATCCCAAGACCTCAAGGCCTAGGCAGGAAGAAGAGGCACTGTGTAACTCTGCCATAGAGGAGGATGTAAATCCTGATATACCCAGGTTCCTTGAGGTGGTAGACACTGCAGGCAGCAGGCTGACAACAGTTCTTCATATACAGGGGCCCTCTGGACCTGGAGCAGGGGAACCTGAGCTCAGAAGGTCAGCTACCTCCAATGCTGCTTAGGCCTCCCCCTGAGGGAGTAGAGCCTGCAGTGCCCATGGATGTGAGTACCCCTTTGGCAGGGGCAGGAACATGGGCATGAGACCTAGTGGGGTCCAGCTGGCTGTGCAGCCTGAGAGGGCACCGCTGACTCGGAGCTTTTCCCAGGTCCTGGGCTCTAGCCTCCAAGGACGAGAATGGTCCCTCTTGGATTTGGACATGGCGCTGTCCCTGGTAAGATGGAGGTGGGGTAGGGCCACACCCTCTGGTCCTTGGCATCTCAGTGAGCCAAAGATGGTCCCAGCGAACCCCACAGCTCTCCTCTTCAGCTAGGCTCCTCTCCAGCTGGAGTTCTCCCATGCAGGTACAGCCCTTGGTTCCTGAGCGGGGCGAGGCTGAGCTGGCAGTCAAAGGATTAAATTCTCCAAGTCCAGGTAAGGGTGATGGGAATCCAGGAGGTTTGGGCAGAACTGCCAGGAATGGGTGGGGTGGGCAGTCTGAGCTGTGCAGAGCAATCTCCTGGATTCAGGCTGCCCTTACAGCCTTCAGAGCTACCCATCCCTTCACCACTGAGAGCCGAAAGGTTAAGAATAAGGGCTCATCCTGACTGAGCAGAAGTCAAACTCTGGGCTCTTCTTGAAAAAAGGAGAAATGTTTTTCTGATGACAACCTCACTCCTTCTAGGAAAGGATCCCACACTGGGGACTCCACTCCTGTTGGATGTACAGGCAGATTTGGGAGGCCCAACCCTTGCTGTGCCCGGGGCTTTAGCCATTTACAACACCCCTGAGAGCTGGGCTTCCTACCTGGGCCCAGGGGCCAGTCCCTCCCACTGAGACCCACACATCTCTGAAGTGCCTGAGGAATCATCTTTCGCCAGCACATCTACTTTGGCTTCCTGATGCCCCCTGGGGGGGGGCGAACGGAAGCCCCCTCTACTGGCAACTTCTCTCTTTTACCCTGCACATAAACTGCATTCCCCCCCTCTTTTTGGTCTGTTTTCTTTATTGACCAGGGAGCACAGGAGTCATGGGATGGAGACCACTTTGCATTAGTAGAATCACTGAGAGCCCAGGGCTTTAAAAGAACCTCTGAGGAGTGGGGGTGCTTGGGAAGCTGACGTTAGCAGTCCTGCATGAATTCAGGGATAGTTGGGGTCCCTACATTCAGCTCCACAGAGCATGCGCTCTGTATCCCTGGACAAGTCTGTCTCCTTCAAGCCTCATCAGAGGTGGGAGGGGTGGGCAGGAGGATAGATGAAAACCCCTTGGGCATTGATGCAGACACGTGGGGCAGTAAGTCGAAGTGTACTTCAGGTCCGTTCCTAGTCCCTAGTCAGCGCCACCCTGGCGGCCAGGCTTCCAGTGTCTGGAAGAACGCCCCCTCCGCCTCAGTTCCCGGCAGCCCTGACCGCCCCGCCCCTGCCACAGCTGCTGCACCCGTCCCCACCCCACTGGGCCTTTTCTGCACTGTCATCTGCTGCCCTCCCGAGGCCAGACTCCTGAACCAGGATCCTCACTTCACCGGAGGGGGAGGGAAGGAAAACTAAGATTGGGCAAAAGCTGCTCCTCACCATCCATCGGCTGCCGCGTCTGCTCACAGGTCAGTGGGTCCCACCCTTCCGCAAGGTTGCAGGCCCTGGACTGGGTGGAGAGGTCAGGGTATCCTTGTGGTTGCGCATGCGCAGAAGCTCCCACGCGCGTCCCAGGACCCTTGCTGTAACAGTACTCCTCCAGCTGCAGGGGGCAAAACTGGATCCCTCGGCGCAGCATCTAGACCTGTCCTTTGAAATAGCAGGCTGCAACAAAACTTTGTTTAAGAGAACCTCAAAAGCAATGCCTCTGCTCCCTGGACAAGACAAAGGGCAGGAATTGGGGAAAGCAGAGGCTAACTACAGAACAACTTAAGAAGCAGGGAGGAGAGACCAATCTTCCTGTCTAAATCTGAAACAGTAGGGGCTGACCCCTCTCTCCTTGCGCAGTGCAGTGAGGTCTATTCATGAAGTGGTGGGAGTGTATATTATTCACTTGGGTGCACAGAAGACGTCACAGAGACATAATGTGTCCTCCATGACTGAGAGGTGGAAGGAAGTGAGGGACAGCCTGGCTGCCCAGGATGATGAGAGGTGGCTAGAGTAGCCAGACCAGATAGTTTGGATTCCTTTGAGCCTTGGGGATGGAGAGAGGTGGTTAAGCCTGACAGTGTTGCATAGGAGACTTCCTTATAGCTCAGGCTCTAGTTGATCTCCAAGCTTATCTCATTTGTAAAATGACAACAGTAAATCCTACCCCAGAGTTGCCATCATCCCCACACTGATGGGGACAGTAGAATGAGAGTGAGAGGTCCTCAAAGGGGTTTACAGATGAGGTGACAATGATAGTACTGGCAGAAGTTAAGGGAGACTCTCTGAGAGGTATTGTCATCGATGGAACATCGAGGAGAACAGGGATCTAGAGGTGGCATAGTGGAAGGACCAATATTTAAATATGAAAAATTGGAGGGGTGCAGGGTATGAAGTGACCAAGCATAGTATGACAGTAGGGCAGTGGTGGTGAATAAGTGGGACATATGCCACAGCAGGTTGTTATCTCTAAAAGACTCTAAAAGGTTCACTGCTGTAGGGGATATTGAAAGAGACCTGGGAAGTTAGAGCCAAATGGGTCAAGAAAGGAGGCAGACAAACGGAAGAGGAGACCTGGAAGGATGCTGTCTGAACAAAATCAAGATAAGGGGAATGGGCAGAGATGAGAGTGGTCCATGGCCTGACCTCTTTGCCTCTCAATGTTAAGAGCTGTTTACTCAGTCACACAAGGGAATAGGCTGTATAGTTCTTGGCTGATAATAAATGAACAAAACATTGATTTCTACATAGTAGAGACATTTCTCAAAATGAGACTTCCATGGAGAAAGAAGTAAAATGTAACAGGCATTCCTGGAGGGTTTTCATGAACTGGACCCAACGTATTGCAGGATCAAGGAGTAAATGGCTATGAGTTATCCCAAGTCAGTAAGATTGATCTGAGGTGATGTCTGATCTTAGTCAAAAGTAGGATTTTGGAGAATTGAGCTATCTGGGAACCAAAAAGGGACATGGAACCACTTTGGGGTTGCAATGTGGTGATGGTGATAAGGGTGCAGGAACAGGGCCTACTCTGGAAAGTTGGGCCTTTGGGTCAAACTAAGGTGACAGAAGCAAAGGGAGGCTTTTGGCTCTTGTACTTGGTGCAGATGGGGATGGAGGAGAGATTATGAAGGCAACGCACCTCAATCCTGGGTTCTTCAGGGTCTCACAAGAAGTAAGAGGCTAGTCTAAGCATACAGTCAGGTTGGGGAAAAAAATTCGGCTGGCCAGAAAAGACCACTGTAAGCTACAATCTTAAAAACAATCCTAGGTTTTTTCTGTTTGTTGAGACTGGGAAAACAGGTATTAAAAAGGAGTTAGTTTGGATAAACTGTCTGAAATGGTCAGAGACTAGAGGCTGCTAGAGCTCAGGAAGGAGCTGCAGATCCTGTTAGTGACGTTTAGAAAGAGAAAGAGGAGCCTGAGGAGGAGGCAGGACAGAAGCGGCTAAGGAGGGAAGAAGACAAGTTCCGTGAGGCCCCTCCAGGTCCTATTATACTGCGGAGCTATCCAGCCGCTGAGGTGAATTTAGGCCACATCACCTCTGTGTGTTGAGGCCCTGGGTCGCTAGATCAGACCTACCTCTTTTTCCCTCCCCAGAGCAGCCCTGACAATGGGTAATGTGCAAGAGCGGCCTTCAGAGACAATTGACCGCGAGAGGAAACGCCTAGTAGAGACACTGCAGGCTGACTCCGGGATATTACTGGATGCACTGGTGGCACGGGGTGTGCTCACTGGGCCCGAGTATGAGGCATTGGATGCACTGCCTGACGCTGAGCGCAGGGTGCGCCGCCTGCTACTGCTGGTACAAAGCAAGGGTGAGGCTGCCTGCCAGGAGCTGCTGCGCTGTGCCCAGCAAACTGTGAGCGCGCCAGACCCTAACTGGGACTGGCAGCACGTGGGCCCGGGTGAGTGCTTATGGGGTGTGGCCTGAGGGTAGAGCAAAAGCTAAGCAGAGGGTGGAGTTGTCCATCTCCCGAAGAAGAAGTAGCTGAGTGTATGCAAAGGTAACCACAGAGGGTAAATTGAGGCAGAGGGAACAACTGAGCCTGAGATACTACTACTCCTACCTTAGGCTACCGTGACCGCAGCTATGATCCTCCATGTCCAGGCCACTGGATGCCTGAGGCACCCAGTTCCAGGACTACATATCCTGGATTGCCTAGAGCTTCAGATCACGAAGAAGCCCGGGATCCAGAAGACTCCGATGTGAGGCAACCAGAGACTCCAGAGGGGCCAGATCTAGAAGCTGAGGCTTCTGAAGGGGCTGAGCCGGAACAGGAATCTGAGATGGATCCAGAACCAGAGCCAGAGCCCAAACTGGAGGCTGAGCCTGATCCAGAGCTAGAGCCAGAGCCAGAACCTGACTTCCAGGAGGGGGACGAATCTGAAGGTGTGAGGCTGCCCAAACCGTATGTGGACTGGTGGAAGGCATGGCTTGTGCAGTGGAGCCCACCCCCCTTGACCACTGTTCCCTTCACCTCTAGATTCCTGAAGGTCAGACTGCTGACCTGTCGTTTTCACTGAAGTCCCACCTAGACAGCACCTGGAGCTGCGCTTGCTGCCACCAAGGTTCCATTTGGCCTGCTGGAAGTAAATAAACTCCAGAGGGTCAGAGTGGTTCTAGGCTTTCTGGCTGTTTTCCCAGGAACTGAGGGTGGGTACATATCTCTGAGTTCCAGTGGCCTGGGCAGCCCTATGCTCCAGCAAACTCTACTGCCCAGTTGACAGGTCCCTTCTGTGCTCAGTGGCCCAAGGTGTACCTGGGGAATCCCAGACCCACCTCCCTAGAGGAACAAGGACCTGACCCCTGGATCTTGCTCCACCACACTTCTCTCATGAGCCATTTGGGGGACCTGTGTAGGCACTGGCCCCAAACCGTGAGCTTGAGGCAGTAAGGAAAGGGGACTTCTGTCACTTAGGGAAGGCTTAGAGCTCACAGTTAGATTAAAAAGGAAATCGAAAGACACCTTGAGTAGACAGAAGCTACACACATAACTATGACTGTTCTTTTAATTGCCTGGCTTCCCTCTGAACTGGAAGCTTAGTAAGAGTTTAAACCAGAAACTGGTACACACAAGGTGCTCTATACATATACATGGACTAAGTGAATAAGAACTTTCCTGCTACTTTTATGAGTCTTACAGATGGGAAAATTAAGGCCCAGGGAGGGAACAGGACTGAGTCAACTGCACACAGCTGACTGAAGTGAAACTAGAGCAACAATCAGCTCTGCACCTCTCACTGTCCAGGAGGGGCTCAGGACTGGGACAAGCCCTAGGGCCTGCCTTTCAGGCTTGATCAGGATTACTCCCAGTCCAAGCCAACCTATGCCACAGCCCAACTGTGAGAGTCTGGGAAAAGACAAGAACAAAAGTCCAGTGGGACAGGGTCACAGGTAAACTTTTAGGCTGAACTCCCACAGCCTGAAGTTTGTGTGTGTGTGTGTGTGTGTGTGTGTGTGTGTGTGTGACATGAATGGGGCTAGGAACAATTGGTACTTTCTAGGAATGTCCTGTCCCTCTGTTTTATCTTTAGAAGTCACTGTCTCACAGCCCCATGAAGTAGGACATATAAGTACAGAATAAACACATGATGAGTGAGAGAGGCAAAATATTGGAAAGTGAACCCCAGCCCAGCTGGGTCTCTACTCCATGGACCCCTACTCTTGGAGTCTGTGTGAAAGATAGGACCCCAGGCTCAAGCAATCACCCTAGGCAAAGGGATCCCAACCACCACCAGGACCCAGTAAGAGGTAGACAGCGTGAATGCTGAAGGAGCACCAAGGGCCAGATGGAGGGAGAGACTGGAGTACAGAATAACCAAAGCCATCTCATGCAAGAACAAGTTTCTACTCCCACCCTAAATCCCCATCAATTCTCATCCATCTTGTTCTCAGGCCTCCCCTCCTAAACACTTTGCTTGACATGCTGCTTCTGGTCCACAGGCCTCAGGCACACTAGCAAGGGACAAAAACCTTCTGATATTGCTGCTTGTCCTCCCATGATGCTCCTGGCCTCCCATACCCCCAAGAAACACCTAGGCTGTGGCAACACAGAGCAGACAGCTTCATGTTCTGGGGGCCAGTATGGAGGCCTCTGTCCAGAGCTTCTGCCTGTAGCTATTGACCAACATCAGTCAGGCAGTAGGCGGCCCAGCTCTGCTTCATCAAGGCGGTTGGTGGCCATTATGTGTTCCAGCTGTTGCTGATAGCGTTCCAAGTCCTGCATGAAGTGGGGTACTCGAGTATTATCCAGTACTCCATAGGGCCGCAAATGGTCCACATCCTCATAGGAGACCTGCAGGAAAGAAACCAAGCCTCATGGCTAGGTAGAGCCCCTTGGTTTTCAGGCAGCTGGTCCCAGCTCTGCTGTTGGCTCATGGCCATTTGTTTGTTGGATTCTTCCTTGTCCCTTCCTTCTCACACCCATGCTATATACCTCTAGACTGAGTCCTGGGTCTTTACTTTTTTATCACCTTGCCTACAACTTACCACCTCACTTCCCGCCAGCCCAGTCAATCCCCTTGTCTCCAAATATGGGTATCCAACTGGTCCATGGACATCTTCCAGGCACCTCCTAAAGCACTCCAGGACCTCAGCTTGTGCCAGTTCCATATCTTCAGTTACCCAGGTCAGTTAGCCCAGGGAGGGTCTCTGGACTCACCCTTCCTATTCAGTAAGGGTAACTGCTGAGATAAAGGGATTCCACTATACAAAGACTTCTTTTTGTTGTTTTGTTTTTTGAGACAAGGTCTTGCTGTGCAGTTCAGGCTAGTTTTGAACTTACTATGTAGCCCAAGGTGGTCTCAAACTCACAGTGATCCTCCTGCCTCAGCCTACCCAAGTACTGAGATTACAGCCATAGGCCATCAGGCTTGGCTTAAAGATCTCTTTAGTTTTCCTCTTCCTCTCCAGCCTCAGGGCTGTTGCCCAGTCAGACCAGATCACAATCAAGGCTGTAAGGGTGATGGGAGAGGCTCCTCTTCTCGCTCCTTCACTACCTTCCTAGGCCTCTATATCCAATCTACCTCCCATAGGACATTGGAGGGAATGTTCTAAAGCAAATATCTGCACTACACGATTGCTTAAAATGTCTCTGGCTTCCCACTGCTTTTGGATGATGTCTGCTTTTACAAATGCCCTGGATATTTCTCTAGTGTCCTTTCACAGACCGTCCTAATTGTTCCTTTGGGCTTTGAAATACACAAACCTTCAGGCTAGGTCAAGCACCTGCTCTTGGCAGCCAGATTCATTTTATCACCTCTGCTAACCTCCACCCACATCCCTTTCACCAGTCAGCACTAGCTGGCCGAGACCTCTGAAGGCTTACAGCCCCTCACCTTGCCCAGCGAGGTCAGCAGCGGGAAATCGATGGTTTGGCGGTGCCGCAGAATGCGCACGATGCCGTCCAGGTACACCTGGTCCTTGCTGAAACAGCCTGTGAGAATGGAGGTAATGAGACCTTGTCCCAGAGACCTGCCCCTTGCCACGCCCAGATCAGGCCCCGCCCAAATCAGGCCCCGCTCCTGCGCGGTGCCCACCTGGCTTGGAGGTGTCAGTCTGGCCACGCTTGGCGCGCACGCAGTACTCCCAGCGCACGTTGGCATCCTGCACATAGCGCGCTAAGTCTTGGAAGAGCTGATGGAAGGACATGTGTGCGGCACGGTGAATAGTATAGTACAGCAGAGCTGCGCGCCACAGGAAAGGCTGCTTGCGAAACAGCACACTGTGCAGGCTGGCCAGACCCTCCTCAGTGGGGTTGGCTGGCCGCAGCCCATACTGCAGCCGGCCCTCAGCGTTGTGCCAAGGCTGTTGTGCGTTATTCACGCCTCGCAGATAGTGGGTGCCTGCAATGAAGGCAAGGGGAGGAGGCAACGCTAGGCGGTGGGACATCTGGAGGACACACCAGGGGGATCTCTTGTAGCAACTCTTAGATCATAATGCCCTGGAAATCATTCTCTTACACAAATTTACCCCAGCCCCAGACAAATGCATACTCACCCAATCCCAGGTGCCATGGAGATCCTCCTCAGGTGAACCCACACTGAAGAACCCATGCTTAAAAGCATAAATCCTCCCTAATCTGTCCAGGGATACACATTCTTAAACTCCCCTAATTCATATCACCCCAGCCCACATAGAGAAAGTGAAGGAACGTGCACCACCCAGTCCCCACAACTTGGGATGGCCCATATCAATCATTTGGTTATGTTGATGCCCCCAACAAAACCACTTCTCTCCCAGAGCAACAGGATTCTTGATGAGGAAGGAGACAGGAATAATAATATCCTCTGCCCTCCTTCCCAGCTGGTACATGCCCTCCTAAACTGGGATTATGTTTTCATAAGCAGTTCTATTCCTAGGATCTGGCCTCCCACTCACACTGAATTCTCCCTCTGGCTGGAGGGATTCTTCCTCTGGCCTGCTAATGCCTCAGAAGGCTTGCCCTCACTGTCAAGCAAATTAGAGACAAACTGGAGGAAGGAAACAGTATGCCAAAGGACCAAGAAATGAAGGTGAGCCTAGAGTGGGTAGGCATATTCTGGCCTACCTCTGTGAACAGGAGGGAGGAGCTATCTGCTCTGGAAGGGAATGGGCCAGTCCTCCTTTGGAGGGAGGGAGGAAAAACAAAGGAGGGGGTTACTGGGGCCCTTGTCACCTCCCCCCACACTCATCCCTACCCACCCCCAACCACACCCCCAGCCTAACCTATCTCATGCCGCAGCATGCCCTCCAGCCAGTACTGGCGGGCTCCCGTCAGGTTGATGGCCAGTGTAGGTCGGCTGTTTTCCACCATCATCACTGCCTGGGACAGCAGGTCCTCACTCAGCTGCACCACAATCTGCAGGTGGCAGTACTCTGAGCCACCCTGGGGCTAGCAGCCCTGGGGCCAGTTTGCAGGCAAGCTCACCCATGCCACCAAGTTGCCAGGCAGGGCACTGGCTAACACACCCACCCTCACCACCCTTGCTCAGAGCCAGCTCCCACCTTCCTGGGGTAGGGACGGGGTCTGTCTGGAATCATCACCTGGCCAAGTGTAGAGCTGAGCCTAGGGTACCCAACACACAATCTGAACTTAAGGCATGCAGAGGAGGAGCCTTGCAGGCAGGGTAAGCTCACCTCCCCGACACAGCCCTCCTTCTGCATGTATTTGCGCACAGTGGACCAAATCTGGCACTTGGTCAGCAGCTGGCCCCCAGTGGCAGCCTCAAAGTGTTCATAGGTGCCAAACTTCTCCAGGACAGCCTCAATGATGCCAACTGCCTGTACACAGAGCCACAGTAGCTGGGTCAGCGTGGGCCTCTTGAGAAGTCAGGGGCAGGGTGAGGAGGACAGGTTGGACTCACCTGATGGATGAACTGTTCAGAGGCTTCACAGTACTTCTCTAGCACAGTTGTAGGCATGGGCTCCTGGTACTCAAACTGTGGATTGTAGGTATAATGGGACCGGAAGAACTTTTCCCGTTCACAGTCCATGTTGGTTGGCCTCAGGGCCACCAACATACAGGGGCTCTTGCCAATTCCATTGCCTACATTCCTTCGAGTCTTAGCAATGTGAGGCAGGGAAGCTGCAGCTCGCAAGGTACCACCCCCTGGGTCACGTCCTCGTCCAGGTGGAGTACGACCCTGGCTGCCATGCCCCCGCTGACCAGTACTATTTACAGAATAGGTGCTCTCGCTACGATGCATGTGGCCACGGTAGCCCAAGTGCAGCTTTGAAAAAGACTGCTGTTCAGGCTGGAGCTGTAGCGCTGAGGGGCCTGCCAGAGCCAGTGGCACAGCCAGGGACTGAGGCCAGGGGTACAGCCGTGGCCCATCTCGGTCTGAGGGCTTCAGCCTACGGCGCAGGGACAGGGGACTAGCAGGAGGGCTGGGAGGTGCCCGCTCATACACCTGAGCCCCTGAGTCCAGCACCATTCTGTCCTGGGGGTCACATCCAGCCGGTTGCTCCAAATCCCCACACTGTTGATCTCTGAAGACACAGAAGGACATGTGGAGACCAGCATGAGTGGGGAGGCCAGAGGGGCAGTCGACCCTATGCTCCACACAAACCCTCTAGACACCCGGAAGATGAGGGTCTGTTGTGCCCCCCACCCACCACAGGGTCCATTCCTTCTAGCAGGCTCAATCAAGTAGCCCAGACTGAGCAAAGCAAAAAGGAGAAGCTATTTCTCATTTTGGGTATTTGGTTGGTGGGTTTGGTCTTTATGATAGGATCTTACTTTTTTAGTTCAGGATGGCCTTGAACTCATTTTGTAGCCAAGGTTGGCCTCCAATGCACAGTAATCATCCTGTCTCAGCCTGCCAAGTGCTGGGATTACAGGTATGAGTCTCCACACCCAGCAAGAGGGTAAGTTTTATACATCTAATTAGATAATCCCTACTGGAATGCCCTTAGTCTGTGAGCTCTGGAGGACTGAGGCCCTACTCACAATTCTAACCTCTGCGCTCAGCACTTACACAGTGTGAGAGCCGGCAGAGTGCACTCAGCTGGCTGAATGTAGGTGAGGGGCTTCCAGGGGCTACCTTCTTCACGTGGCATCTTCTCAGTCCCACACCACCCCTCCCACCTGCTGGTACCCACATTCCATTGCCCATCTGGCCTCAGGCAGTTGGAATACTTGTGTGCCAACTCCCTCCTGAAATGCCCTCTCTCCTCTGAGCCATTTGTTGAAATCTAACCTACTTTTGGAAAGAAGAGGGAAAATTGCAAACTCCAGCCAATCTCTGGTCTGTCTCTTTTGGAGGCATCTTTCCAGGGGTCATCCAAGGCTAGTTTTAGGGTACTTACTTTTGACTCTATGCAATCCAATCTCCTCCTAAAGATTGACTGGTAGCCCCAGGATCAAAGCTCACTTACCTGCTCAAGAACTCAATTCCAACATTTCTCCTTTTTCCTACATCATCAACCTCTTTCTTATCCACTGGATAGGGGCCGGGAAGGTGGCTCAGTGGAATAAGCACTTCCCTGGCAAGTGCAAGGGTCTGAGTTCAAGCCCCAGTTCCACAAAAAAAGAAAAAAAAAAAAAAAAAAGAAGAAAAAAAAAAACTTCCTCTTATCCACTGGATGTATACATGCTGTTATTTCTCCATCTTTTTTTTTTTTTAATTTAGGGCTGGTGAGATAGTTCAGCGGATTAAAAGCCTGCTTAGGCAAGCTCAGGGACCAGGTTTGATACCAGGCATGTGCTGCGCTGGCCCTGCTCAGGAGGGCCCCAGCCATGGAGACCAGGGGCACACCTGTAATCATAGCACTGAGCAGGCTGAAAACAGAAGGATCACTACAAGTCCGAGCTGCATAGTGAGACCCTGTACCAAATACATAAATAAAACCTTACAATACTCCTTGAGTCCTTTAAGAGGTATGTTAAAGTGAATATATTATCTAGAAAGTTTTCTCCTCATATAAGGTATGGGTGACTTTCCTCCAATTTCTGCACAAAAACCATGTTACTAGAGAAGCCCCTCTCTAGCACGCTTCTATAAAATAGGCAAACCACCTAACCCATGAGCACAACTCTGTCCACCCTGGAATTGTTTCCTGTAGCAGTTATCATCAACTGAAATATACTGCAGAAAAGTTTATCTTCATATATTTGATCGTTAGCTGTTTCTCATTTCCAATGTTCACAGCTGTGTCCCTAGAACTCACAACAGTACCTGACTTAGAGCAGCTGCTCAATAAATAAACACAAGAGCCCTTCTCAGAACTAGAATCTTTCTTAACAGTACCTTGCTTCTCCATCTTGGCCTGATCTTCCCCCTTGCCTTTACCTTACCTAGCGGCCAGCTACTTAGAAAAAAGAGTTTAGGGCTCAAGCCTCATTCCCCTCAACTAAATGCACACCTTCCTGGACTCTTCGTTTGTTTCGAAGCTGCTGCCTGTGCCAGGCCCTTCCATTTCCCTTTCTTTCACTGGAACTTCCTCCTCTCAATTACCAGAATATGCGTGTTTCTTCTGCGTCTCTGCTTCTTTCACTAAGAATGCCTTCACAATGTCTCTCTGGAGTAAACATTTAACCATCTTTCCGTTTAGGTCCACCTCTTCCAGGATGCTTTCCCGGCATCTAAAAGGTCCCAGTTCTTCTATGGGTATATATTTTATACCTCCTTACGTTATCAACGGTGGAGCGTAAGTCCCCGTCCCCCCTCCATCCTTTAGGGTAGGGGCTGATTTGACTCACCTCTTATCCCAAGCACCCAGCTATGGATGCAGAATGAATGAAGGTTGGGTGGGGGAGGAGCCCCGACTACTGAAGGCGGGGACTGGTGACAAGAGGGTGTGGCCTGCACCAATAAGAACCCTTGGGAGAGGCTAACAAGGAAGAGAAGCCAATGGGGACCGAGCGATCCACGAGGGGCGTGATCTGCAGCCAATAAGCGGTAAAGGATAGCAAAGAGCGTGCCCAATGGAGGGCGGGGCCAGAAGACAATGGAGTAAGGGATTTCGTGCAGATCAAGGGTCGCATCAAGAGCCAGCCTTGTTTCGGCTTTTGCAGTACAAGTGGGGAGTTAGGTACGCGTGCCGCGCCCCCACCTGTTCACTTCTCCTCTTGCCTCCTGTGGTCCCCGTTCCGCAAGCCGGCCGCCCTCGTAGCCCGCGAGAGCAGACGCAGAGGTCGCACACGCTCGGGCGCGCGCACGCTCACAGGCACGCAGATTCACGTCCGCCTCGGCAGCTGCCTCACGAAGACCACCGCGGATCCAGCCCCGAGGCTGAGTGGGCGGTGTTTGGCAGCTCGCCGCGCCCAGGGCGGGGGTGTTGCTGTAGTCCCGCCTCTGCGCGCCTTTCCCGACTTCCCCAGAGACTCCGCAGAGGTGCCGGCTTGGCAGAGACACCGCCTCCAGGCCGAGCCGTGAATATTTGAGGCCCTTCCTGCGTACCCGGATTTGTGCCGCAGTCCACTCAAAGTGCCGGTGTGGACAGGTGCACGGCCAGTTCAGCCGTCTGCGGCGAGGTGACCGTCGGTGTGTCACTGAACTTGGAACTCACTACTCTTCACCAGCACTTTTATTTTCTCCCTCCCAACCCACCTTCTCCCAAACAGATTTTCAGGTGTACGGGAGCAGCGGTGGCTTTACGCCACAGAGCTAAGGCTCAGGTGCAGAGCCCCGAAAGGCAGGTGGAGAGCGCAGGCGTAGGCGCCGGCACCAGGCTGAAGAGTGCGCGGCGGCCGGTGCGAGGCGAAGACGACAGCCCGGTCTCCAGCGAGCTGAGGGCCGCCTGGCGCTGCTCTCGGGACACGTCCCCGCGCAGGTCCAAGAGGGCGGAGACGTGGTCCTCGCTGCGGGGACGCCACCTGGGTGGTCAGCCCCGCCCTCCCCCTCCGGGACTCCTCCCCACTCTCTGTAGCGGCCCCCAGCACCTCACGTCGGGAAATTGTTGCTGTAAGCCTGCTACCTCCAGACCAAGCAGCGTGGGGTCACAGAGGTTCAGCAGTTCCCTCACCGCCAGCAGTACCGGCGTGCAGTGCGCTGTCTCCTCCAGACCCTGGGGACGTTGGGGTCAGGTTTTTAGCCAGCCTTCGTTCCCACCCACCACAGAGCTCCTCCAGCTTGCCCGCCCAACAAGCGCTCACCAAACTGAGGAAAAGCTCTTTAAACTGGGCGGCATCGTGCTGCAGGCACTGGGCTGCCTGGGTCCGCTCATCCGCGCTGCGGCACACGAGGCGGCCCTGCA
Source organism: Ctenomys sociabilis (assembly GCA_004027165.1). Classification (NCBI taxonomy): domain Eukaryota; kingdom Metazoa; phylum Chordata; class Mammalia; order Rodentia; family Ctenomyidae; genus Ctenomys; species Ctenomys sociabilis. The sequence continues at coordinate 66,431 of PVKA01001608.1, read as the reverse complement.
TCAACGCGTGTAGATACTGCACCACCACGGTGCGCTCTGCCTCGGCCAGCAGCAGCTGCAAGGAATGTGGTGATACAGGTCTAGAGCGCCTTTTCCATCCCGACCCAGGTTTTACGCCCAGCGCACCTGAACTTCGGGATTCCGAACGCGCCGGAAGTCCCGGCAGAAGTTCGACGTCTGCTCACACACACGGTCCAGCAACCCAGAGCTTGACAGCCATTGGCGCGAGGGCAGAGCCGCGAACAGAGGCTGGGGAAGAAAGGTTGGTCACCGAAGGGGCTGGAGAAATGCACAGCTAGCAGTCCCTGCAGGCCTCCTTACTTACACCGGCTCGCCCCTCCCACCCACATTTTGAAGGAGAGGAAGCCTCACCTGGAGCTCCACCTGCAGAGCCTCCAACACCAGGCGGCAGATCCTCCTCTGCAGCTCATCCAGCCCTGCTTCTACCGGAGCCAAGACCCCAGGAGCCACTCCATCGAAGTGCAGGGTGGACAGTGAGGCGCTGGACCGGCCAAAAATACGACTTCAGGACCAAGGCCAAGGCCTGCACTGCCCTTTGTGGTTCAGTCACTAGGGTGCCACCTAGTGGCACAAGTGTGTGGCAGGAGGGGGCAGGAAAGGGAGTACCCGCGAATTCTGAGATCTAAAGTCGTCTGTCAAGGATAGATGGGATGCGTTCAGCAGCTATTAAGAGGCACAGCCAGGCAGCAAATCATTCTTTCATTCTGTGTTTCCTCATCCATAAGAGGATAAAAATCAATCTGCCCGTCCTCTCTGTATCCACCACAAACAGTTCAGCACCCAGGACGAAGGGAAGTTTTTGTTTTGTTCACAATAGTAACCTCAGACATTACTTGGCATAGAGCGGAGTCTTGATAAATATTTGCTGACAGGACGAGTAATTGCCCCTGCGTTCGCCTCATATCCGTTTATTTTCTAAAATTCACAGACCAGTCCATTATTGCCCACATAATAGTAATGAAAAAGTGAGATTCAGGTAGGAAACTCTCCCAAGGACACACAACTAGTAATTCTAGACTACAGTTAGAACCCCTGAGCTACCTGGGTATATACATCAGTGGCATAAGTGCCTGTCTGGCAAGTGCAAAATCAGAATTAAAAAAAAAAAAAAGCAAAAACCTGAGCTATGTGGGCCCAGTTCCTAGTGGCCCAGGTGTGTGTGGAACCATAAGCACTAAGAACCAAGTAGGGGTTAGCAAAGGTAGCTTTTGCTGGGAATGAGGGGCTTCTAGTACCTCAGTTCTGATTGGTGGTTGAGAGCAGCCAGTAGGTAGGACACATAATGAGAGGCCAGGGCTTCCCCACTGAGGTGGTCTTGGGAAAATTGGATCAGAGCATCACTGAAGCTGCAATGGGCAGAGTAGCTTCTGGGTTTGTTGCTACTTTGATGCCTCTATAGGCCCAGTTCCCATTCTCCCATCCCATTTCCAAGTACTTATTTGGAGGAATCTTTCCCAACTGGTCGGTCCTCCCCATTCAGAGGCCTTTGGGGATGCCCTGGGACTGGGGCTGAGGGTTGGGAGTGGATCCATGCTTGCCAGACCTCCTTAGGAATGTGCCCAGTTCTGACAGGGCCATGCCATGAACTCGGTGCTGCAGTGACTCACTGACCATGCTGGCCAGATGAATGTTCTCAGCCAGGATCTACAGGGAGGTACAGGCAGTCATCAGCAAAACTATAGTCCTGCCCTCTTCCTGCTTCCCTATGGGGGCTGCTCACCTGCCTGATCACTTTCCCACCCACCTGCAATACGATGGCCGGCATTGGTGAGTGGTAGAGGCCAGAAGAGTCTGTGTTGGGCTCCTGCTCCCGGCTCCACTCACCTATCTCCCCATCCAGTGCCTTCTGTAGCCACTGAGCCACACTTGCCTGGGTCAGGAAGCAAGGGACAGTGGATGGGACATAGGATGGCAGTGACTTTGCCAGAGATAGACGTAAGATTCTACCAATAGATGTCACAGCCAGTGGACAAAGAATCTCTCTGTGCCCCAACTACTCACCTGGACTTTAACCACAAACGTTGCCTCCAGCTTCTCAATGTTCTCTGAAGTCAAGAGGGGCTCCAGCTGGGACACATCAGCCTCAGGCCCCAACTCCAGGCTCCCCATCATTTCCTTTCTGAAGATAGGTGGCCCAGCATCACACTGAGCCCCCAGCCTCTAATCCTCCCACTTCTCACTGGCCCCAAGACACTGACCCCAGGTACACGTGCAGTGCCCAGTGCAGCAAGGTGAAGGCATCAGCAGCTCCCAGCTCAGGTCCTTTGAGGAGTTGCTGCAAGCTACGGCGCAGGCCATTATGCAGGGTGTGGGACCAAAGCCTGATCACATTGTAATGTGGTGGGCAGCAAGGTGCTACTAGTGCTTCAGCTGTGGCCAACTCAGCAGGCAGAGCCACCTGCAGAGCCTTCAGCCACTCTGCTAGGGCCCCTGGCTTAGGCAGCACAGTTGTTCCAAAGTGGACCTGCTCCAGGCCTGATTGTAATGCCTGCAGACAGCGCTGCTGCCAGTCTCGGGGAACCTGTCTCTGTGGAGGTGTGTGTCTAGCCTCCATCTCTGCTACCCGAATAGCAGCCACGAGCAAGGCTGGATCTGTCCGTGCCAGCTGTCCTGCAGCCCCTGCAGCTGCCTCCACAGCATGGCCCATTGCCTCAGCCAAAAGGCCCAGGCCCTGGAAGACTGGCAACTCTAGGCCCCCCAAGGATACCCATGTCTCCTCTTGTAGCTGCTCCAGCTCCCGCAGGCTCATGTATGCCTCCAAGAGTTGCTGGGCATCGATCAACATCTTTGTGTGGGTCACTGAAGCAGGCACTAGTGAAGGAAAGGAAACAGCCTTGGGTCTCAGCTTTCTCACCTATTTAATGGGTACAATAAGGGACACTGAGGCCCTGAGACTGCAGGATGTATTAAAAATATGTAATAACCATTATGGTAAAGAAATGGCCAATCTGAAAAGATTCAGACAAAGTTCTAGAGGCTTGGTGAGTGAGATGGAAATCACTGAGTTATAGAATATAAGAAACTCAAAAGAGACTGGACAGAAGGCAGAAAAAAACTGGGAGCTATGCTAGTTGATGTTCACTTATCCTGCTCAAAAAATGTGCTGGGGCCCCACATGTGCTAAGGACTTGCTCTGCCACTGAGTTATAACCCCAGTCCCTCCTTTTTTTTGAGACAAGGTACCCCTGTATAGTTCAGGCTGGCTTTGGATTCACTATCCCAGGCTGGCCTTGAACTCTTGGAAATCCTCTTCCTTCAGCCTCTAGAGTTCTGGGATCACAATTTGTGTCATGATACCTGGCTTTCCCCAGTCATTTCAACATATAAACACCCAGGGTGGCCAGAACAATATGATAGGAGTCCATCCAAGATTCAAACATCCCATGCATGAGAACCCCAGGATATGGGCTGGGAGATGGCTCAGTGGAATAAGCCTTGGCAAGCACAAGGGGCTGAGTTCAATCCCCGGTTCCACCAAAAAAAAAAAAAAAAAAGCAAAACAAAAATAAAGATGCTTTTAGGGCCAGCGGTATAGCTCAGTGGACTAAGCACTTGCTTAGGTAAGCACAGGGACCAGGGTTTGATCCTTGGTTCTGCATGCCATGCTGGCCCCGCCTTTGGGTGCGCTGAACTGGCAATGCAGTCCAGGTGTGATGGCATGTGCCTGTAATCCCAGCACTAGGGAGGCAAAAAGCAAGAGGATCACTATGAATGTGGGCTGCATAGTGAGACCCAGTACCAAAAAAACAAAAGAGAGAGAGAGAACCCCAGGATAAGTTGATTTTGCCTTCTGCTTCTTATGCCCCTCAGACCTTTTGTGTGTCTCCACATAGTCGCCTACCAGTGCCCCAGCCCTTTGATCAGTGATGGATGTTGATGGGCTGACTGTTGCAAGCTTTTTGCAAACTCACCTGCTTGCAGCCGGGGCAGCAACTGAGACAGGGCCTGTAGTTGTTTGTGTTGGGTAACCTGCTCCCGCAGGGCCTCTAGGGACTTTGAGGTCTGAGTCAGGCCTTGTATCAACCCATGGGCCTGGCTCAAGGCCTCATGGACTCCCTGAACAGCCTCAAGAGCCTGGGACAGCTGCCACACACCAGTTTTCACACCTTCCAGGTATGACTGCACCACTGACTGTGGAGAAATGTAGCAAATGAGGCCTGGAAAGCCCTGAAGCCTACCCCAGCACTGCTGCCCTCTTCCCATGCCCACCTTGAGGCGTGCTTCCAGGAAACAGGTACGCTGCACTTCACGGCTGCGGTACTGGCCCAGACGGGCCAGTTGCTCTGGCTGGTAAAAGATGCCTGAGGCCCACTTGAGTGCTGCACCTCTGGCCAGCTTCTCTGCCCTGTCCTGCTCTGGCCATTCAGGCCCTGGGCAGGAAGAGCCTGGGTGGCTTTGTCAGTCAGAAAGCTTTGTCACTGCCCCTACTTCTTATCCCAGTCCTCATCCTTTCCCTAGGACAGTACACTCCTCACTGTCCTATAGAGCTCCAGCCAGACCTGGCAGGGGGACCCAACTCCACCATTCACTTCTTTCTTGCCATCAACCCTCCCTCAGCCCACCCAAAAGGGCTCATACCGGAGGGAAATGTGGGCTGCGTTTTGTCCTTGACTGATGAATCCATGACAGGCCTGGAGCTAAGGTGGGAGTGGGGGCAAGGGTTTGAGCAGAATGAGTATTTCCTTGGGCTGCTGCCTCTACCTCAACCTTTCTGAGAAGGGAGGTAAGTGCTTACCCAGCTCCTCAGGAAATGACAGAATGGTGGGTGTGATGGGGAGGCACCTAGCAGGCCTTTGCCCACTGGGTTTCTGGGTTATGCCACGTGAGGCAGAGTGAAAACAGGCTTCACCAATTCCAAGACTCCATTTCTGCTGAGATGTCCAGGATAGTCTGGGAAAACTTACCAGACTTGATCAGGGGTCCCGTTCTCACTCCTCTAGTGGAAACCTTGGGCTAGAAAATAGCCTTTGTCCCTCTGCAGAGCTGGCAATGCCCTCCACTGCTACTGGGGTCTGCGTGGCTTCGGCTGCTTTGGCCCACAGCAGCAGAATTCCTCATCCCAAGGAAGCCTTTCTCCCACTTCCTAGCCCAGAAACCCCTTGTTTTCTCCAAGGCCCCTCCTTCCCCAAAGCAGAAAGGAAGGAAGCTGAGTTTCTGGTGCTTTATTCGCAACAGGAAAGTGCATCCGCACTGAAATAGGGAGGGCTGGGCACTACTTCTGGAGGGGTGGGGGCAGGGTTGTACTCTTACGATGACCAGTTCTTTTTATTCCTGTGTATGTGCTTTTTGTATTTTTTGGTACATTTTTAGATATACATAATGATAACATTCATTGCAGGAAACTTGAACCTGTCTGTGATACCTTGCTTCTTTTTTCCTCATTCTCCTCCTTTCCTTACAAAAGCTTTGTTTCCATTTTTTCCTTTTTTTTTTTTTTTTTTTTGTCGCTTCTGTCTTTTCCTTCAACCATCAATTCTTGATCACCCACGTTGGACCTTTTAATGCTGAAGACAAAGCTGTGAAGTAGACTTGACCTCAACCTTGGTGAAGTATGAGACGTGGATGCAGACAACACTGCTGTATGAAAACTGTACAGTCAGGCTGTTGGAGGATGTGTACCTCTGTGGAGAGATCATGGATGTTGGGGAGAGGGGCGATAGTGGGGGGTGGCCTGACAGTGATCATGATGGTTGTGTTGATCTTGAGTGACAGACAGCCCTGGAATAGACTAGAGTGTGCCATTCAAGGCGACCCTTTCAGCCAGAGGCCCTCAATTCCCAACTACCAGGCGTCTTGGCTGGTGAGTTCTCATAGCTGGAGCTCTGAGTCAGTACTTGGGGACACTAGATTTATCTAGTCTCTGATGCGCCTGTCCTCGGCCTCCGGAGTGTTAGGATTACAGGGATGGCCGCCCCGCCCCGCCTTTTCTTCTTTTTCTATGGTTAGACATTTGCCGATGGCCCCGGGAGTTTTTCGTCCCTGAATATAGACAGGAATTGTGTCACGTTCCCTGAACCGGTGCAGGGCGGAAGAGGAAGCAGCGATGGAGGTTCCGGCGGCTTGGAGGCCGGGAACGGAAGTGGAAGTGGCGCCGGCGCCGGCCTGGCCTGGCCTGGCTCAGGGGAGGCGGCGGGCGGGTGTGATGGCGGAGGCCGGGCCTCAGGCCCCGCCGCCCCCGGGCACCCCAAGCCGGCACGAGAAAAGTCTGGGACTTCTCACTACCAAGTTCGTATCGCTTCTGCAGGAAGCCAAGGACGGCGTGCTTGACCTCAAACTGGTGCGGCCTGGGCTAAGGGGAGACGGGGGGGGGGGGTCTGGGGGCCCAGTCCCTAGCTAGGAGCGAGAACTTCCGGGCTGGTCTCGCTGAGTCCTTTTAGGGACCCCCGCCACCCATGTGCGTTCTTACATGAAAGAGGCATCGGGGGCTTTCATTCATTTTGCCGAAGCTATTGAGCGTGAACTGCATGCCGCACTCGGGGTTGCAGGTGCTGGCCTTCGTGGCCCTTCCTGGCTGACATGGGGAAAAAAGTACCACAGCACCCAGGTGTCTATCCGCTCAGCGGTCCAGAGCTGCTGTAGTACCGTGGAGGCGCTTTGGGTTGGGGCCCAGGGAACCCTCCTCCCAGACCACCCCAATATAACGGGTATACCCCGGAGTGGGGCTGAAAATGCACCACTCTTTTTTGTCTGCCAGGCAGCTGACACCCTAGCTGTGCGGCAGAAACGGCGGATTTACGACATTACCAACGTGTTGGAAGGTATTGGGCTGATTGAGAAAAAATCCAAGAACAGCATCCAGTGGAAGTGAGTGGAACCATATGTGAAAGGGCAGGTTGCTGCGGGGTGGGGATGGAGGGTGCAGAGGACAGCAGGGGCCATGGTACCTGGAATTCTCAGCAGCTCCTCTCAGGCTTATTCCCTCGGTTCAGGGGCGTCGGACCTGGCTGCAATACCCGGGAGATTGCTGACAAGCTGATTGAGCTCAAGGCAGAGATCGAAGACCTACAGCAGCGAGAGCAAGAACTTGACCAGCACAAGGTGTGGGTGCAGCAGAGCATCCGGAATGTCACAGAGGACGTGCAGAACAGCTGATATCCTCCTGGTGGTCCCTGGTCTGGGGGAATGGAAAAGAGGCCCTCTGATCCAGCTGGGTTTGTTCTGTGGTACCCTGAGCCTTGTTCCTCTTGGGAATATGATTCTGCATCCCCTACCTAGGTTCCAGCTTTCTGTTGTTTCTTTAGAAACTTGTATCCTTCAATCTTAGTGTGTGATTCCCTCCTCATGTGTAATTTAGGCTCCAGAACTTTCTCTGAGGGCTTGTGTGTCAAACTTGTTTTAGAGTTGGGTCTCCTCCATGGTCTGCCATCTGACACTAGCAGGGCATTGGCCATTCTCCTTAACCCCCCACACTTTGGCCTACGTGACTCATGAAGACATCTGCAGATGCTTTGCTGGTGAGCAGAGCCTGGGTAGGGGAAGCTGGGGGTGGGCCTGGGCTGAGCCACAGCTCTTTGCATTGAGCTGTAAGGAGAGTCCCATCTCTTAAGAGGGTTCCTGGGGCCTATCCAAAGAGGAACCAGGCATGGTAAGTCCTTGGTTTGAGTGATTGGAGGCCAATTACACTGAGGGTGCAGATATCCTGGGATGGGACCTTGGGTTTGCCCCAGGAGCATTGTGCTCTGGGTTTGGTGGTTTGGGCATGACAGAAGCACAAAGGAAAGAGAAAGAAAATGGACCCTTTTATGTATGTACATATTCTCATGCTTACATGCAGGAAGCAGGAGCTCCCCACTTTCAGCTTAATATTAGTTCAGTTCCATTGTGGATATAGGAGCTGATCCCTTTCGATACCCTCTGGTATCCCCCAGACTTGGCCAGAATACCTATTTCTAAGGGATCAGCACCAAATGAGGAGTGAGGTGTTTGTGGCCGGCTGCTGTGGGAATGAGAGATGCCTACTGTCAGTCCCTTAAAGACTGTGGTCTCTTGTCTTGTTCCTGGGGGAAAGCATCTCAAATTGAGCCCATGGTCCTGATTCATTGTCCTTCTTGTTTTAGGCGACACTCTCCTGGCCATCCGGGCCCCATCAGGCACCAGCCTGGAGGTGCCCATCCCAGAGGTGGGTACTTAGCCTAGCCAGGCAGTGTCAGCTGGTTGTGAGGGCGGGTGCTGGCTGTGGAGCCTGATAAGGCCCGGGTGGAGCAGGTAGGGGGAGGCCTGGGGCTTGGGGTTATCTAGAAAGATAGGTAGCCTGAGTAGGAGAGGACACTGGCCCTGACCCAGAATAAAGCAGAGCCATACCTGCTTGCAGTTCTACTTGTCTCACATCTTCTACCTCCAGGGTCTCAATGGACAGAAGAAATACCAGATTCATTTGAAGAGTGTGAGTGGCCCCATTGAGGTACTGCTGGTGAACAAGGAGGCATGGAGCTCACCACCGGTGGCTGTTCCTGTGCCACCTCCTGAAGATCTGCTCCAGAGCTCATCCACTGTTTCTACCCCTCCACCACTGCCCAAGCCTGCCTTAGTCCAGCCTCAGGAAGTTTCACGTCCAAGCAGTCCCCAGCCAGCCACCTCTACTGTTCCTGAAAGCACTGAAGTCCCTGGAGTGGGTGGCCCAGCAGCTGAGGTCACAGGTAAGGCACAGTGGGCAGCTGGTGATGGGCTTATCTTCTGGGGCTCCAGAGTCAGTAGTGTTGTGGAGCATCACAACCAGGCTTGGAAGAGGCTGTCAGAGTTGGCTTTGCCCTGTTCCCTGTCCCACTCCCACGCTCTTGCTGTAGCAGTGAATGAGCCCTTTAAACAGGGAAACTGTGAGTATAAAGGAGCACTTGGTGGTGGTTTCTTCCAAAACCAGATTTGCTGAGACATACCCTCATTGCCCCCCTTGCCCCTTTGCTATCCATGAACCTTCCTCCTACAGGCTTTGTTCCCTTCATTGACTCATTTCTAGTTTTCCTCTCTAGGCTGACTGACATTGCCTGATTCCTTGGTTTGGGAACCAGAAGTATTATGATCATTCTGGCTGTGGTTTTGGGAGGTTTTTTTTTTTTTCCCTGCGGAACCAGGGATTGAACTCAGGACCCTGCGCTTGCTAGGCAAGCGCTTATTCTACTGAGGTATCTCCCGAGCTCCAAGAGATGGGTCTGGCTGTGGTTTTTAGCCCAGTTTCAGTGACCCACTTTCTGCCCCCACATAACTGGGTTTGGGGATGTGGTTGCAGTGAGTGTCGGCCCTGGAACTGAGAGCAAGGACAGTGGTGAACTCAGTTCGCTCCCGCTGGCCCCAGCAGTGCTAGACACCCGGCCACTGCAGTCTTCTGCCCTGCTGGACAGCAGCAGCAGCAGCAGCAGCAGCACTAGCAGTTCATCTGAACCCAACCCATCTACCTCCTTTGAGCCCATCAAAGTGGACCCCACAGGTGGTGAGTAACTGTCCCACTGGGACCAGCAAGGAGAGTGTAGCCTCAGCCCAGTGCTAAGTCAGACTCAGAACCTCCTCTGTCAACTTCTATCTGATACCAGAGTTCTTCTAGTGAGGACCAGTGTGGAACCCCATCTCAGACCTTGCCTTCCACCCCTTAAGGTGTCACTGAGCCTCTTACCTCACTAATTGACACTTGCTCCTATGTTCCATCTCATCTTTCCTGTCTCTTTTAATTGCTGTTTTCTATTTCTAATTTCTAATCCTGTCCATGTAGCTCTCCTACTCACCCTCATATTGAATCTGGTAGGATCCTGTCCCAGAGCTGTAGCAGTGCTGTTGACGAGGTGCTGAATCTAGCAGGTTCCTAAGCAGCTTGGGTCTGATAATCTTTTACTCCCTGCCGATATTCTTTCTGTTTTGGGGTTGAATGATGCAGTCCTCACTCTTCTACCTCATTTGCTTCTTTTGCATCTCTCCCTGATGCTTGCTTAACCATCGGCTCTTATAGGGCTCTGTTCCATTTTGCACCTAGGAAGAACCCTAGCTCTGGTCTGTCTAAATCTGTAACCTGATCTCTATACCTCTGTCCCTACTGCTGTCTTCTGCATCTCCAGTGAGTCCCTTGTTTATGAACCCATTTCATTTTGAAATTTCCATTTCCATTTCTGTGGGCACTCTACCATTTGACACTTGGATATTACTCCAGTTCTCTCTCTTGCCACCTATCGACATTGGCTAAATGAGTTCTGTCTGAGACATCTCTTATTGTTTTGTATCATCAGTACTCAGAGGCCACCTAGATTCTTGACTTACTGCATCCTTCTCTTTACCCTTACTGACAGAATAATCTTTCTGAAAGGTAACCCTATGGAAAGTGCCTTCAAGGCCAGGTGTGGTGGTATAGACCTGTAATCCTAGCACTGTGGAGGCTGAGGAGTAGGATTAGAAGTTTTAGCCCCATAAAAAAGTTTTAGCACAGCTTGGGCAGTTTAGCAAGAAATTGTCTGAAAATTTTTTTTCAAGGGCTATAAATAGTGTGAAGGTTCTGGGTTCAAAAAAGCCAGTGCTTTCGTGTCTGGAATATAATTCATTGGTAGAATGTATACTGTTCATCTGAGAGGCTCTGGGTTCAATCACTAACACACATTCAATGGCTCCCTAATGTCTGCTGGGAAAAAAATCTGAGCTCCTAAGTTTAACTTAAGATGTCACTCATAAAAAAAAAAAAAAAGTCAATGGTGATCCTCTTTAGTTTATTTTTCTTCAGTTTCCTCTATGTGTTCTCTTGGTCAAAGACTTGTAATGGAGTCATCACCCTGTAATAGTATCCTCTGCCACAGTATGTACTTCATCTCTGTGATGTTACTTGTCCCGGGATGTGATATGAGCCTGGCATGTAGCAGGTGATTGGCAAAGGTGGGAACAGATGGGCCATCTTCCACCAGACAGGACACACACAGCCCAGTGAGGGATGGGAATTTGTTGACCGCTGCAGTGCCTCTGATGTAGAGAGGCTATAACCTATGATGGATTTTTTCATACCTTCAGCTCACACTGAGTTGTTCAGGTCTAGCAGAGGAGACCCAACTCAGCTGTGTGGAGCCATGGGGATGAGTGGTTTAGGATCAGAGAGAGGTGAGGGCTCTTGTGGGGCCAGGTTGAACCTCTGCCTTGAGCACAGCTTTCTTGTTTTTTCAGTTCTTGAACTCCCCAAAGAGCTGTCAGAAATCTTTGACCCTACACGAGGTAGGCCATGTACCACCATGGGGCTAGGGATAAGGGACATGGCTCATTGCTATGGCTATTTATTACTTTTGCCCTTCTGAGGACCTTTTTGTACTTGGTACCCAGAGTAAAGGGTAAAGCAAAATGGGAGCCCCTTTTGTGGGAGCCCAAGTGTAACTTAGTTCTCTCCATTCTCAGAGTGCATGAGCTCAGAGCTGCTGGAGGAGCTGATGTCCTCAGAAGGTGGGTACCCATGGGGGTGAAGGTTGGGGGGGGTGGTTGGCTGTGGCCTGAGGTTGGGTGGCTGCTGGATGGAGTCTTGGCCCAGACCCTCAGTCTATTACTCTCTGCAGTGTTTGCCCCCCTCCTCCGCCTTTCTCCTCCCCCTGGAGACCATGATTACATCTACAACCTGGATGAAAGTGAAGGTGTTTGTGATCTCTTTGATGTGCCTGTTCTCAATCTCTGACTGATGAGGACACGACCTGTGTGGCCAGGAACCAGACTGAGCTGGGACTGCCTGGGGCTGCCCCCACCGCTCCATAATTTGAGAGCCACACACTGAAAGGTTCTGGCCACACCTCCCATTCCTGCCCTGGCACTGGCAGTGTGCTAGCAGAGTGGGAAAGGGCTCAGTCCTTTCCACCGTGGAGCCCAAGTGTTTGTCTCTCCTTTTCTGGAACCTTCCCCGGCCCCAGCCAGCTGCCACCTAGTGGCACAGATCAGCCAGCGCCCGCATAGGACAGCTTGTCTAGCTAGTTGTCCTGTTCCTGCTGCTCCCGCCCCAAGTAGGGAAGCATGGGGTAAAGCTGGGCACTTGCCAGCTACCACTTTGCCTTCCTTTCCTCCTTGCTCACCCTACAGCTTCCCCCGACCTTTCCTGTGCCCCTTCCCCTACCCCCTTCTGCTGAGCCCTGAATCCTGGAAACCTACAGGTGGCCTGGGGTGGAGCAAGGATGTTAACAAGGTGGAAATGAGGTCTAGGAATCTGGGCCTATGGGTCCCTGAGGCTTGGCCCAACCTCCTGATACCCTCTTATTTCCATTCATTCATTTATTCACATTTAGAGCCATTTACAAAGATTTAGAAGGATTTACAGTAACAAATGAATTCCTATATAAAGATTATTTTTATACTTTTTGCAGCAAAAGGAAATTGTAATATTTGTACAGTATCCGATTGAATAAAGACCATGCCTAAGGCTATCTCTGATCTGGTTCTTTGGGGCCTCACAGGGACAATGCTGAATTGGTGGCTGGACTGGGTGGGTCACCGTGCTGGGATGAGAGGTGGGGCAACTTGCCCTCCCTTCCCCCACCTGCTGCACCTTGGCGTGGGGCGGGGCCTCTGGCGGGGCGGACCAAGATAGGCGCCTTCCCAATCCAGCTCCCGGGACTCCGACCCGGAACTAGCCCTGGCTCCCTTGGGAAGGCTGCAGTGCCTGGCCACGAGTGGTAATTTTCTGGACAGTAGCTGTGAGGCACCGGGACCAGGTAGCAGACAGGAAACCTGTCTAGGGGCCCCAGAGTAAGTGCTCACTGGGAAGGAGGTGTGTTGCGGTTTGTGGAAATCGCAGGCACGGCTGTCAAGCATGGCGCCTCCGCGGAACGTGGTGAAGATTGCCGTCCAGATGCGTGACGCCATCCCGCAGCTCATCCAGCTGGACCAGGTCACCTGGCCTGTTAGGCCCCCATGCGCCCAGCTACCCTTCTCTAGGTCGCTCCCCACCCCCCATCCCCCCAGCCAACTCTACGCCTCCCTCAGGTCTCCGCCCCAAATTGTGCCCATTCCTGCTCCATGCGTGACAGCTCCTTTTGCAGGCAAAGCCCCTGGCCGCTGTGTTGAAGGAAGTGTGCGATGCGTAAGTGTGGAGGGCTGGGGTGGCCGTGGGGGAGGGGCGGAGGCCGAGGCACCCCTTCCCACCTTCCTGAGCTTCCGTGCCCCACAGGTGGAGCCTGACTCACCCCCAGCGCTATGCCCTGCAGTTTGCTGACGGGCACAGGAGATACATTACCGAGAATGTGAGTCTCCACCCAGCCCCACATGCCAACCTGTAACCCTCACCACACTTAGCCTTGATTCCAAAGACTCATATCCGAATGTGAACTTTTTCTCACCTCTCAAGCCCTCAGGACGATCCAGTTGACCATTCAAAGCGCTCTCTGACTTGGCTCCCCTTTTTGCTCTTTCCTCCAGAACCGTGGAGAGATCAAGAATGGCAGCATCCTGTGCCTCAGCACTGCCCCAGTAATGTCCCTTTTGGCCCCGCCTTTCTCCTAACTGCCCCTGCCAAGTGCGCCTTTCTATCCGTGGGCCTCTGCCCCAGGTCTAGAGGCCCTGGCCCAGCCAGCAGGGCGCCACCTAGCGGACATCTGTAGGCTTTCTGTCCAGCCTCATTTCTGTTCTTGTCCTGGCCAGGACCTTGAAGCTGAGCAACTATTGATTGGGCTGCAGAGTTCAAGTCGTGAAGGTCGCCGAGAAGCCCTGAGGCATCTCGTCCTGTTGGCCTCAGATATGACTTTTGCCCAGGAGGTCATCAGCCGTGATGGGCTTCAGAGACTGGGCACAATCATTGAGGATGGGGATGAGTGAGCACAGGGCTTTGGTAGGTTGGGAGGACATGATGGGGCTTGGGATCCTGGTCTGGTCCTGCTCAGCCCCAGGTATCTCCCCTCAGCCTAGGGGAGGTGCTGGCTCTTGGGCTGAGGGCCTTCTTGGAGCTTATGGAGCACGGTGTGGTATCCTGGGAGACACTCAGCATTCCCTTCGTCAGAAAGGTGAGTGGGCTTTTCTAAGGGCAGTGGGTGGAAACTATAGGGCAATCCCAGGATCTGACTTTCCATCCTGGCAAGGTGGGGCCAACCCCCTACTGCCCTTATAGGTGGTGTGCTATGTGAACATGAACCTGATGGATGCCTCTGTGCAGCCCCTGGCTCTCCGGCTACTGGAGAGTGTGACTTTGAGCAGCCCTGACCTAGGTCAGCTGGTCAAGAGTGAAGTGCCACTGGATAGGCTGCTGGTGCATCTGCAGGTGTAAGGCTTTGGGGTGGGGTACACCTGGGGGGTGCAGCACTTGACCCTAGATGTTCAGTTGATCCCTGCCCACTTCTTTCCACAGAATGAATCAACAGCTACAAACCAAGGCCATGGCATTATTGACAGCTTTGTTGCAAGGGGCCAACCATGCTGAACGTAAGGTGAGCACCCACCCAGTACCTGGATGGGGAGGTGGCAGCTGATAGGCATTCTGCTCCATTGCAGGGCTAAATCATCTAAGTCCCCTTCCCATCCACCTCAGCACATGCTAGACTACCTGTGGCAAAGGAACTTTCGTCAGTTCATCCACAAGGTAGGAAAGGCCACTCCAGGGAGACCCCACCCCATGGCTCCTCTCCCATCAAGCCCACAGGCTGCTTGTCTTCCAGAACATCATCCATAGTGCAGCACCAATGGGTGATGAGATGGCCCATCACCTGTATGTGCTGCAGGCCCTTACACTGGGGCTTTTGGAACCACGCATGCGGACACCAGTTGACCCCTACAGCCAGGTTTGTCTTTGGAGGAGACATGCAGAAGATAGTTTGAACTTGGCTTTGAATCTGTGATCTTTTCATGTGTGTGAGGTACTGGGGATTGAACTCTAGGCTTCATACATAATAGCCTGGATGGGCCAGTGAGATAGCTCAATAGAATAAGTGCTTGCCTGGCAAGCACATGGTCCTGAGTTCAATCCCCAGTACTGCAAAAAATAAAAATAAAAAAACAGTAGCCTGGAGTATCACTGAGCTTCACTCCCATCCAGACTATATGGTCTTGACATCCTAAAACCCTCCCCCTAAAAAACTCCAGGAACAGCGAGACCAGCTCCAGGCCCTGCGCCAGGCTGCCTTTGAGCCACAGAGCGAGTCTTTGGGCACTGGGCTGAGTGCTGACCGCCGTCGTTCCCTCTGTGCTCGAGAGTTCCGCAAACTGGGCTTCTCTGTGAGTGAACCTCTCCCAGAATCCCCACCCCAACCTCCCTTGGGCTGTGGTTGTTCCAGGAGCTGAAGCCCTTCCTGAATTGCCTGTGCTCCCACTCCACCCCTACATCCCCAGAACAGCAACCCAGCACAGGACCTGGAGCGGGTACCTCCCGGCCTGCTGGCCCTCGACAACATGCTTTACTTCTCCAGACAGGCACCCAGTGCATACAGCCGGGTCAGTGACAAGTTGGGAGGGAGATGGCAGCATCCTCCCTTGACAGGGTCCCCATCCTTAGCTGAGACTCTGCCCCATCTTAGTTTGTGTTGGAGAACAGCAGCCGGGAAGACAAGCATGAGTGCCCCTTTGCCCGGAGCAGCATCCAGCTGACTTTGCTCCTTTGCGAGTTGCTCCATGTTGGGGAGCCTTGTAAGTGGGGCTGGGCACAGTGTGTCCAGGGACAGGGGACAGAAGGGCAGAGAGGGCCAGAGGCTGTACACACTTTCTCCCTGAGCCCCTCCTGCCCCCCTGTTCCAGGCTCTGAGACAGCCCAAGACTTTTCACCCATGTTCTTCAGCCAAGACCAGAGCTTCCATGAGCTCTTCTGTGTGGCCATCCAGCTGTTAAATAAGACCTGGAAGGAGATGCGGGCCACACAGGAGGATTTTGATAAGGTAGGTGGGATGGGAGCTGGGAGGCCAGAGCAGAAGGCTGTTCTGAAAAGGGGCCCGGAGATTAAGCCCTGTGCTGAGCTTGAGGTGGTCCCAGGTCATGCAGGTGGTACGGGAGCAACTAGCCCGAACACTGGCCCTGAAGCCCACCTCTCTGGAGCTCTTCCGGACCAAGGTTAACACACTCACCTATGGAGAGGTGCTGCGGCTACGGCAGACAGAACGGCTGCACCAGGAGGGCACACTGGCTCCTCCCATCCTGTGAGTTTCTGGGAAAGGTCCACAGTCCTAGCTTACACCTTCCAGACAAGCCTGTAGGCTATGTTCCAGATCATTCCTAGTTAGTGACTCCCCACCTCCCATCCAGGGAGCTGCGGGAGAAGCTGAAGCCAGAGCTCCTGGGCCTAATCCGCCAACAGCGTTTGCTCCGCCTCTGTGAAGGGACACTTTTCCACAAGATCAGCAGCCGTAGACGTCAGGGTCTCTGAGTGGGGCAAAAAGGGGTGGGATGTGGCTGGGTTGGGATGAGAGCCCTTCCTAGCCTGCTACCTTCTTCCCCATTTCCCTCATAGACAAGCTATGGTTCTGCTGCCTGTCCCCCAACCACAAGATGCTTCAGTACGGTGATGTAGAAGAAGGCACTGGTGTACCCACCCCAGAGAGCCTGCCTGAGCAGCGTAAGACTGGCAGGGCCACTCTTCCCTAATACTGCATTCCCCGGGGCTGCCTAGGGTCCCCCTGTCAGCCCAGTCTTCTTTCTGTAGTCCCTGTGGCAGACATCAGGGTACTCCTGACAGGCAAGGACTGCCCACACGTCCGGGAGAAGGGCTCTGGGAAGCAGAACAAGGTGAGTGCAGCAGAGCAGGAGCTCCTTCCTGCCTGCTGCATTCCCTGCTAAGTGTCTCTACTGCCTGCTTCCCTAGGACCTGTATGAGTTGGCTTTCTCCATCAGCTATGACCGTGGCGAGGAAGAGGCATACCTCAACTTTATTGCCCCCTCCAAACGGGATGTGAGTGTCAGGACCAGACTGAGTTGGGCTAATGGACAGGGGACACAGATGGGCAGGCCCTGACCTGCCTCTATCTGTCCCTAGTTCTACTTATGGACAGATGGACTGAGTGCCCTGCTAGGCAATCCTATGGGCAGCGAGCAGACCCGGCTGGATCTAGAACAGCTCTTGACCATGGAGACGAAACTGCGGCTGTTAGAGCTGGAGAATGTGCCCATCCCTGACCAGCCACCACCAGTGCCTCCGCCCCCCACCAACTTCAACTTCTGCTATGATTGCACTATTGCAGAACCTTGACTGAGTTTGGCCAAAGGCTACCTCTGCTGCTACAGCAGCTGCAAAGGATGGAAGGTAGAGAAGCACAGGCACCCTGAACAATGAAGACTGTAGCAGTAATAAAGTCTGCTTGGCTCTTCAGGTACTGTGTCAAGTCAGCTCTGAACCTTGTGGGCCAATCCTGTAACAGATGGGGACAGGCATCCCTTTCTGTCTTCAGACTTAGCTAATGAATGAAATAAGAATCAGTGGGATCACAAACTTGGAAGCTACTTTGGGGCACTGGTTTTCTGAAGGAAGTAGGGCCAGGCTGAGACTGTTGTCCTCTGAGATGAGTCATCAGCCTCTTTCAGCACTGGTCCTAGAAAGAGAGATAAACTGTGATCTGTGGGCATCAGATTGGAGAGAAGTAGCAGGATAAGAGACAGTGCCCACATTGATGCCTTCCTGGTTAGCCCATAGTCTGGAAGCCTCGCCTTCAGAAGGCTCCTGGCAGTCTGACTTTAGTCCTTAATCCTGCTTGGCAGTGTTCTGTGTCCTCTGTGGGACTTGGGGACTTCTGGAGATAGCCAAGAAGGGAAAGATGTGAAGCTGGGCCTGCTTTCTACTGAAGGGCATACCCAGTCTGGGGGAAACATCCAGGGTGATGCTGATATGTGGGATATCTATGCAGAAAGCCCTACATTTTGATTAAAACCTGACCCAAGAGTGTGAATGACATGGGAGCCACAGATAGCCAGACCTCCTGAGGACAGAAGTGGCAAGGGATATTTAGCTTAGCTATAGATCAGGCTGTTACCACAGATTTCAGGTCCTGGAGGCAGAGAGGACCACACCAACCCAGAAGACTCACAAGGGAGGTTGAAAGTTGCCCCCACCATGACTTCCTTCTCCATGCCATTCCCTACTTTCCAATTCCTCCAAAAATATGGCTTAACAGTGTTAACCATTGATCTTTTTCCTTGGAACCTGATGAAATGGCACCTGTTTTATAGAATGTATTGGGATAGCACCTTCCCCTCATCTCTCAGCTACACTTCTGATCCCCGGGCATCCAGGTTCTGGGACTTTCCTCCACACTCACAACAGCCTGCTATTGGGTTCAAGGTGGAAATCAGGGGCAGGATCTCAAATCCTGTTAGGTCTGCCAATACTGTTAATTCCTTCCTAGTCCCTTGCCCATGCCATCATCATCTTTAGTCTTGTTCCTCCAATCATCTCAATACTGGCTACTCCAACTGCTTTCTGAAACATAAACTGAATATGATTACACAGGTGCGCTGCGCATGCACACACACACACACACACACACACACACCACACATGCATATCCTGTATTCAGTGTCTTCCTACACCATGGGATAATGTTCCAGGTTACCATGATTGAGCACTATGCTGTGCTGCATGGGTTGCAAACACTTTGTGACCTAGCCCTTCTGAGAGCCCAAGGGTTTTGCTGCTTGGTCCAAGCTGGCATCCTTTCTAGACCTGTCCAGTGCTGGCTGTAGCTACCTATGTGACCCTCACAGGTCTTTGTGCCTGGATTGCTCCCCTGCCCTCCCTTATACCTATTTCTCAGTGCCTCAATTCCTTTCCTGAACCTCTAGGTCAAGTTTATTGGTGCCCTGGCCCCAGGTATTTGTTATCTGTACACTGTACATCTTACATGTTGGAATGACTGCCTGTTGGCTTAGCTGCCTGCCCTGATAGCCTGAAAAGAACCCAAGAGAGCTTTGGCATCCCTAAATCCACACACGAAGCACAGTGCCTACCACATGTACCCTTAGAGTACCAGCCAGCTTCTCTTAGAACTGATGAACAGATAGATAGATGGACATTGTGTGGGAATGTATGAAAAATGAGCAGACTTTCTCAGAACTCCTCTTGAGAAGTCACTGGTACTTTAGGGGGGCTAGATGACCTCTAATCACCATGCAGAGATTCTGTGTATTGCTTCCCCCTGTCCTCTGTCCCTTTCATGACATCTTCATTGAATCAGGCATCATTAATTAGTTTCTCTTGGGCTCTGGCTTGAGACAAAGGCTTTTGCTGTGTAGTAGGGAAAGGCCTCAGCCTCCTATCATGTGGGGAAGAAGCCGGGACCTGGTGAGTTAGGCCAGTGTGGACCAGCCCTGAGACCAGCATGGGACACCTGTGGAGCTTTGAGTCAACTGAGGTAGGGAGGGGAGGGGTCTGAAGAGAACTTCAGACAAGAGGCAAGATCCAGAATTTTTAATCTTGTTTGGGTTTACAGTAAAATTGACTTGGCTGCTAAAGCTTGGCGCTTGTGGGAGCTGGAACAGTGCCTCAAAGGAGCAGGATGAGCACAGGAGGAATCTGTGGCAGCCACATGTTGCTGGCATTTCCAGGGGTGCGTGGCAGTGACATGTAGCTGAAGACAGACTGCTACCCAGCTGTGGGGAAGGCCAGGGTAGAAAGTCTGGCTGCCCTGGGTTGGTTCCACTTCCATTCTAAGACAAGAAGTCTATAGCAGAGAGAGGCAAGAAGCAAACTCCAGGTCTACAGTACTGGGCTGGGACTAGGGGGTGAAGAAGGCTGAGCTGCAGGGGTGGATACTAACCTGGCCTCAGAGTGTCAGGGTCAGGTCAGCCCCTCCCACGAAGCGAGACCGTACACAGGTCACCTGAGGCAGCTGGGCTTGGAAGCGCCGAATGGCCATCACACTGATACCAGGACACATGGCCACATCCAATACTCGTAGTTGCTTGCACACCTGCCTAATGGTATCCAGTGTTCTGTGGGGAGACCACTGGCTGAGTGCCTGACCCGTGGTGGGGCCCTAAACCACCATTGCACTTGGGCTCCACCTGCTATGTGTCACCAGATCTACTCACTGCTCTGTGAGCTGATTGCAGCTGGATAGGTTGAGGTGCTGCAACCTGGGCCAGAACCCAGCTGCCTGGGCCCAGCCCTCATCACTGAGGCAGCTGCAGTGACTCAGCGACAAGCGCTCCAGGCTAGGGCAGCCCTTGGCCACAGCCACCAAACCCATGTCTGTGAGTGCTGGTAATAGACTCAGTGACAGTTGCCTCAGCTGGGGGAACTGGAGCACCTGTAGGAAAGGGGTTAGAGTCAGTTGGTGAAATATAGCACTGGACCCCAGAACCTAGAGCCCATCTAGGTTCCCTGTCTCCATTTAGGGAACTGACCAGAAGCCAATCAGAAAGGAATACTTTTCCCAGTAAGATATGGGTTGGACCAGTCCCCAGGCTCCAGCCCTAGGATCCCTAGCCACACCTTGGCCAGACTGCTGTCAGTCAGCTTGCTGCAGGCTGTGAGGTCCAACTCTTGCAAAGCCTGTAACATGAGCAGGGAAGGGCCCTGTGGCTGGAGAAAGTGGTCTGAAGCCTGATACTGCAGCTGTGGGAAGAAACCTCTCCTCAGTCCTCCCTGAATTTGCCACCCTGAAATGCTCCTACAGAGACTGAAGGAGCAGAAAGGCAAAACAGCCCAGGGGCCATCCCACCCTCCATAATCTCCCAGATCCTCACCTGAGGACCCAGTTCAGGTTTCTCAGATGGTTCCTGCAACCCCAGAAGCCCCCAGTCTTGGAGTTCCTTACACCAGGCCAGGCGCAGGACTGAGAGGTGGGTGAGGCAGGTGCAGATGGCCTGTATGGTCCGGTTGGTGAGAGCGATGCAGGAAGACAAATCTAGCACCCTGAGGCTCAGACCCAGTGCTGAGATTACAGAGAACACTGCGGCATCCTAGGAGGGAGGTGGAGAGGAGAGGATGGAGCAGCAGCTTGTGCCTGTGCTACCAGGCTTGACAGGGGTCACTAGTGAGGGTCTGTCTAAGGTTTCTTAGACAGTGAGGTGTTGTCTTGGAACAAGACAACAGGGAGCTGCCAGAGGGCCCAGGTCCCTGTGCTAGTTGTGGAAGTTTAGAGTGGTTGGGTTGTGGGGATGGGATGCCCAGAGGAGGTTGCTGAAGGACAAAGGCCTATGCAATGCTGGGGCAAGAAGAAAACGGGTGCAAACTTCTAAAGCAGCTAGCTGCTTGTTTTCTCCACAGCTCACTGAGCCAGGATGAACAGCTAACCCTGGCTGAGCCAATGAGATGTGCTCCCTCCAGAATTTGAAGCAGAACTGTGTGGCGGTGGTGGAAAGGGCCACCACCTGTTAGAAGTCTGGTGGGGGCAGTAGGAGCTAAGGGCAGAGCAGAGAAAGGCAGTTTTAGATGTAGAGAAAGCTGTGGAGGCACAGGAACATAGGGGCCTGGAGAGAAGCTAAGAGACTTTGGTGGCAAACAGAAGATGGAATGGTCAGAGAAGAGATGGTTCAAGATAAGGTTGATGTTTTAGGCTGGGTAAGTGCTTGTCACAGTGATAGGTTGAGGGAGTAAACAAATAAAGAGAAACTGACAATTTTTAGGCAAAGATGCTGCCAAATGAGACAGAGTTGAACCCAACAAAGGCTTAGCTTCAGCCAGGAAGTGGCTCTGATACTCCTATGACACATTATCTTCCACAGGCTTAGCCCAAACATTTTCTTCAGGGCTTCTTCCCTGCCATTATCTGCTATTGCCCCCATCTCCAGCCTTCTCCTTCTTCAAAACACTTGTCCTCAGTGCCCCTGCTAAGACTGCAGCAGTCAGCCAGTGAGGTACTGGGGCCACCACACAGGCCAGGCCATCCTTGTCTTGGCACCCCCATTAGGGCCCATAGTGGGGCCTCTGGGGAAGTACACCAGCATCATCCTCTGTATAAGCTGCCGTCTTCTTGCAGACTGTGGCCCTAGTACTCCTTGGATGCAAATACTAGTAGTCTGTACCTGCAGGCCCTGCTACCCTGCCTCTGCCCTGAAAGAAGAGGATGGTGTACTCACCTTCAATGAAGAACAGTAGGCCAGCCTGAGTGTGATCAGCGGGAATGGAGCTCCATGCACTGAGCCCAGGGCCTGGGCCAGTCCCTGGCCACTCACTAGGCAGCATTCAGCCATGTCCAGGCTCCGCAACTGCCGCAGGCCCCCCAGGGCTGTGCACCCTGCATCTGTCAGCCGCTGCAGCTTCCCCAGATTCAGGTGCTGCAGGTGCCGCAGGCCCCGGCTCACAGCCAAGACTGCCCCATCAGTCAGTTCTGAGCAGCCACTGAGGTCCAGAGAAGTAAGTCCTGGTTGCTGGAAGCACAGGGTGGCCACAGCATCTGTGGAGAGGTCCCGGCAGCTATGCAAGCTCAGTTCCTGCAGCTTCAGGCCAGCCACCTGGCCCAAAGCCTGCAGGGCTTCAGGTGGCAAGCCAGTGCTACTCAGGTCCAGGGTATGCAGTGTGCCAGCTCGCTCTTTTATAAATCGGAGCACATTGTGGAAGGAGAGTTTGGAGAAATAGGAGTCCTGAGGGCTGATGGGGCTCTGACCTGCACCTAGCCGGAAGGTGAGGTGGCAGTAGGCCAAGGAGAGGCGCTCCAAGTTGGGGGCACAGCTGCTGAGCTGGTTGAAGCTAAGGTCATCCAGGTCTCGCAGGCCAGCGAGATTGAGCTCACAGAGGTGACTCAATGTCTGCCGGACATTCTGTGCTGTCTCAGGCTGAGCCAACAGCATGCCTGATGTGAAGAGGCTGTTACAGCCACTGAGGTCAAGGGTGCGCAGAGCTGGGCATCCTTGGATCAGGGCTACAAAGGATGCCTCTGTGGGGCTGCCTCCACCCAGACACAAACTCTGCAGATGTGGGCCTAGGTGGTAGGCAACAGATTGTAGCACCTTCTGTGAGGTAAGCGAGCCATCCAAGTTGGTCAGGCTAATGCGAGAGATGCCCCTAAGGCCCAAGCTTTTGATGGCTGGGAGGGAGGCAGAGGACACTGGGATGTTGTATTGAACATTTGCCTAAGGAAAGCAGTAAGCCTGGGGTTAGGTCACAAAGGGCCCTTCCATGATGAGGATCCCTGGGATGTCTTGTGTGATTAAGGGGGATTCAGGTAAGAAGTGGGGGTCAGGGCTAGATGTGGTGGCAGACACCTGTAATCCCAGCATTTTGGAGGCCCAAGCAGGAATATCACTATGAGTTTGAGGCTATCCCCAGGCTATCTGTGAGTTCAAGGATAGCCTGAACTACAGAGCAAGACCCTGTCGAAAGAAAGAAAGAAAGAAAGAAAGAAAGAAAGAAAGAAAGAAAGAAAGAAAGAAAGAAAGAAAGAAAGAAAGAAAGAGAAAGAAAAAGAAAAGAAAGAAAGAAGAAAGAGAAGTAGAAAGTATTAATTATTGAATCTGTGATATAATTCAGCTATAAAAAATAAGTTAAGTATATAGCTACACTCTTTTCATTCACTGATTAGAGACATCTGCTATAATAATGTCTGTAAGTATAATATCATGTATGCACCTTGTATGACACCAAAACTTTACGAAAACATTTTGCAATGTATTATCGAATCTGTCCTGTTAATTTGTCTTGAAACTGTCTCATTGCTATTTGTTCTTCAATAAAAATAAAAATAATAATAAAAAATAAAGTGTTAAGAGATAAAAAAAAAAAAGAAAGAAAGAAAAGTAACTTCTCATTGAGTCAAAAAAAGAAAGTGAAAGCCAGGAAGATACCTCACTCTGAGGGCCTGAAGGGAAATGACTATCAGAGAAAGGTAGGAAAGTCAGAGTTGAGGACAGGTCTGGAGCCTCAGGAGAGGCAGGGACAGAGTGAAGAGTTAGCATGGCGAACACAGGACGGATGTGACCTGAAGGAAGCCCACTGCAACCTCCCTAAGGTGCAAGGACAAAGGATGCTGGATGCAGCCTTTGAGACTCTCAGAAGGCAGAGCTCAGATCCACAGACCTGGTCTCTTACTCCAGGAATTTGGCCTTGGCTAAGCACCCAGCATTCTTCACTTTCTAGGGAGTATATAAATAGCTCTAAGAACAACAGGAAGCGGCAAGAAGTAAATCAGGTGCCACTCATCACAACCCTCTGTGGCCCTGATGCCACAAGTTTGCAGCAGGCAGTGAAGCCTACATTCCTTTGTAGCTTCAGAGGGTCTCATGCATAAAAATGTTTGTAAAAATGTATTTTATGTGTAAGCAAATAGTGTGTGTGTGTGTGTGTGTGTGTGTGTGTGTGTGTGACACCTACAGGAGTTATGTGTGAAACCCCTCCAGTGGGAGAGAGCAGCAGACAGCAGGATCCGAGCTGTGCTTTGTTCTCATTGTATAGAGACTAACCCAAGGGCAGACAACAGGGCTTTGCAGGGCACTGGGCAGAGTTTGGGTTTCTGTGGGGCATTACCTTTAATTGTTTCCTTGGGACAAAATGGGATTAAAGGAACAGCAGAAGCAGGGAAAGGGGAATAAGAAATCACAGGTGCAACATTTAGGCTGCGTCATGAGACATCCCCTGCCTGTCTTTAATGGGTCAATGTCTTCCACAGCATCAGTGACTAGAGCACTGCCTCCTGAGGACTTAGTCCTGGGAGATGGTTCCTGCCCACAGCATTCTGCACCTGTTCTCTGGGATACGGTGGTGTTGAGGTATGGATAGGGTCCTGGGTGCTCAGGTGCTTATGGCCCAGCTGTCAATACTCTATCTGAAGTTTATGGATAGTTAGAGAAGCCCAAGATCCTAGCCCCTGAACCTAGCCTCCATTTCCCCCTCTCCATGTTTCTCCTCTGTGCCACTTATGCCCAGCAACAGCATCTCTACCCTCATCCATGCCTGCCCCATCCCTTTACCCCTCTGTCTCCCAACACAGAAATATTTATCTCTGGGAACAGCTCCCCATGGGCAGGTTCACCAACACGGTTTCTCTTCAACCTCTCAGTGTCCTCTCCCTTGTGCCACCTATTATTGGAGGTTAAGAGCTATTCTCCTTGATACTACCTCCCATTGTGATTCTGAGTTCCTGCCTACCTGACCATCTTTATACATTCTATCTCACTCATCAGTTTATTTTGGGGTCACAAAGAGGAGACCTAGAAAATCAATGACTGGACTCCCACTGGAAATCCTCCCAACTACTTTTTTCTGATCCACATCATTTTTTTCTGAACACTAGGCCCTAGGAACAGTTGCTTTATGGATCTTTCTCCAGATAACCCTAATATACCACACCAAAAATCTGAATTCACGATCTTTCTGGGGGATGTTGGTGCACTGCTGTAATCCCAGCGACTTGGGAAGCTCAGGAAAGAGGATCAAAAGTTGAGTCCAGAACACAGAAAAATCCTATTTAAAAAAATTTTAAAGGTGTGGGTATAGCACAGTGGAAGGGCATCCCTGACTTTAATGTCCAGTGAGTGAGAGAGAGAGACAGATAAACAGACAGATAGACAGACAGACATAGAGTCTACTATGATAGATCTGGGCTTCTCTAGCTATCCATAAACTTCAGATAGAGTATTGACAACTGGGCCATAAGTACCTGAGCACCCAGGACCCTATCCATACCTCAACACCACCATATCCCAGAGAACAGGTGCAGAATGCTGTGGGCAGGAACCATCTCCCAGGACTAAGTCCTCAGGAGGCAGTGCTCTAGTCACTGATGCTGTAGAAGACATTGCTCTGTAGTTCAGACCATCCTTGAACTCAGTATAGCCTGGGGGTAGCCTCAAACTCATAGTGATATTACACACACACACACACACACACACACAGAGAGAGAGAGAGAGAGAGAGAGAGAGAGAGAGAGAGAGAGAATCATTTTATCCCCAGCTCTGCTCTCCTAAACTCTCCTAAACTTCTAGTCAGCTTCATTCTGCTATATCCACAATGATTGAAGTCCTTTCCATTTCACTTTCTTAATATATAATTAATTTTGTCCTTCTTACTGCAACTCATTGCTTCTATCTAGTTCAGGCCAGGAATATGTCATAGAGCTTCCTCCTCACTGGATCTTGGTGTCCAGTTTCTCTGGCTCCAATCCATTGTTGATCTTATCAGCAGTGTGATCCTTCCAAAAAGCAAATCTGACCATCTCTCACACTCTGCACAGGTCTGAAGCTAAGCTTCCAGGCTGCTGGCATTTGAGCCTCTCTGTGTTAGCTTATGGCCCAATTCTTCAGCCTACCTCTTCCCAAGCCTCGCTCTGGAGTCTCTGTCTCTGTCTCTCTCCCTCCATCTCTGCTTCTGTTTCTTTCCTTCCATCTCTCTTTCTCTCAATCTCTCTCTCACTGTATGTGAGTGTACATGTACTTGTGTTTGTAGTGTGTAGTACTAGAGGCTGAATGAAGGCAGTTAATGCCAAGAAAGTACCCTGAGCTCTTTTTGAGACAAGTTCTTGCTAAGTTTCCCCAGCTGGTCTTAAATTTATAATCCTCCTGCTTCAGCTTCTGTGCCAAGTTTCATTTCTGACTGTTGTCTCATGCTGCCATGAGGAGCAGGAAAGTCCCCACATCTCCCCTACTCCTATTTTTTCATTTGGCAAATATTAATTTATCTCTTGAGTCTTTTTCTCCATGGGGTCTTTTCAGAATCTTTTCTCTCCATTCCCAATACACTTTGCACAGGTTCTAAATGCACCCTCTTGGAGCCAGGGAGATGGCTCAATAGAATAAGCACTTCCCTGGCAAGCACAAGGGTCTGAGTTCAATCCCTGGTTCTGCCAAATAAATAAATAAATAAATAAACAAATAAAATAAATAAATGCACCCTCTTTGCTCCTCCTTGTCTGTCTCACTAAGAGCTCTTGAGTGGTGTATACTCCTCACTTTTACCTCCTCAGAGCCCAGCCAAACCTCTTTGCTGAGGGCCCTTTCTCACTCTCTTGAGACAACCTGGCCTCCAATTCACCAAGCTATGGAGGAAAGAGATACATCTGAGGAATTTCCTCTGCAAATCCCTACAAACAGTTCCATCTACTCCCACCCCTCTGCTTCCTCAGGAAGAAGTGACATCTTCAACCTCTGCAACATTAAGCCTTGTGCACTGAAGACTGTCTGTCAATACCTACAATGTCACCCACCATTCCTGACCTCCCCTGCCCCTGCATACATCCCTGCTCTAGGGCCTCTCTTCCTTTAGTAGGCAACACATATGAGATGTCTCCTAATCAAAATCCCTTTGTCAATCCCACCTTACCTTCTCATTTCTGTCTATTTCCTTCCTTCCATGGGAGAAACTCATTTCCTCGGCCCACCTGGAGTTTTTCCCACGATACTAGATGTTGCTGAAGCCATGGGTGGCCTCTTGAGTAGCATACATTATGAGAACTATTGTTCTTTATCTTGCTGGACTCTATGGGCTGTGAAACCATTAATCAACCATCTGATCCTTTAAATACTCTCTGATCTTGGCCTTCTGTGCCCTCCTTACTCTAGAATCTCCCTTAGCCCCCTCTCTAAATGTTTCTTGCTTTCTGTTCCTGGGACCTTAGACTGGTATCCTCCCCTCCTGGTTTCACTGCCATTCAGTCCTGTGTGTGTGTATGTCTGTTGTTGGAGGATTGAACTTAGGGGCTTTGCCCTGAGCTATATTACCAGCCCCTTTCATTTTTAAGACAGAGTCTTGCTAAGTTTCAGGGGCTTGCCTCAAACTTGTGATCTTCCTACTAGCTGGGATTAGAGGCATGTGCCCTGGTGCCTGGAACATCCATTCTTTAATGAAATCCAAACCTATATTTATCACATAGAACTTCCCTTGAAAATTCCTCAACTATAAATTCAGCAGCCAACTGTATATCACCATTTAGATATACTGAAATTTAATTTTTCAACAAGTCCAAAATCAAATTCCTTTAGACATTAAGATCACTGACACAGGTGCTCACTTCGGCAGTACATATAATAAGATCACTGACACAGGATCATGCATATAAACAATAGATCATGTGTATAAACATATATTTTTATGTGACTAAGGAGAATTACAACCCAACAAGAAAGAAGCTGGGATGGTGTTGGGATTATTTGAGAATTAACCTGGTTAGTGTCTCTCTTTTTTCATATCAGGAATCAAACTCAGGACCTGGCACTTGCCAGGCAGGTGCTGTGCCACTGTGTTACAACCCTGATCCTCTGGTTAGCCTCTTATCCATAACATAAAATAAGTTTCAATAAAAAAATACAAATTTCACTAATAAAAACTCAAACTATAAGAAAGAAACAAATTTTTTTTTGTAGGATTTCACTATGCAATTCAGGCTGGTCTTTGACCTCATTTTGTAGCTGGGGATGGCCTCAAACTCACAGCAATCCTCCTGCCTCAGCCTCCTGTGTGTGCATCACCATGTCTGGCAAGAAAGAAGCATTTTTATGGTGAACCTAAAACTCCTCTAAAAGAGTCTGTTTCGAAAAAGAGAAACATGAGTATATTTATCAAATCTCTGAAGAGGCAAGGGATTTTTAAATAACAATGGAAGATAGAAAAAGAAAAGAGCTACTCATTGGGCATGGTGGCACATGCTTGTAATACCTGCACTGAGAAGGCTGAGGCAAGAGGACTGCCATGAGTTTAAGGTTAGTTAGCTTGGGTTCCACAGTGAGTTCTAAGCCAAGAAAAACTGCAAAGAAAAACTGTCAAAAAAAAAAAGTGTGTGTGTGTGGGGGACATGTTAAGAGGCATCAACAGAGAAATTTAACTTCTGTGTCTAATAAAAACACATAGGGCCGGCCAAATAGCTCAGTGAATCAAAGTGCCTGTAAGCAGGTGCAGGGACCAGGGGTTCAATCCCCCACCTCCTGTGGTGCCAGCCCTGCCCTGGGGGCATGCTGAGATGGCAACTGAGACTGGGCACAGTGGCATGCATCTGCAATCCCAGTACTTGGGAGGCTGTAAACAGGCAGATCACTATGAGTCCGATCTAGTAGTGAGACCCTGTGAACCCTGTAGACCCTTCCCTAAAATACAAAATAAAAACATGTATCTACCAATCAAATTAAAAGGTACATATATTAGAAATATATTTCAATAAACTAAGAATTAATCTCTCTCTCTCTCTCTCTCTCTCTCTCTCTCTCTCTCTCTCTCTTTCTCTCTCTCTCTCTCTCGGAACTGAGGATTGAACTCAGGTCCTTGTGCTTGCCAGGCAAGCACTTATTCTACTGAGCCATCTAACCTGGCCCCCAAGAATTAATCTCTTTACTGTATAAAAAAAGTTCATACAAATTGTTAAGAAAAATATGAACTACTACTTAAGTGGATAAAGAACAAGAAAGAAAATATAACTAAAAGGAAAAACTGTTCAACCTCAGTAATAACCAACAAAAGCAAAGTTAAAACAAGAGCTATCATTAAAACCACAATTGATGTCTGCGTCCCCCCACCCCTACCCCCACCCCTTGCAGGGCAGCTTCCCCACAGCCCTTTCAGACTCAGCCTCTCCCATCCATTGTGCAGCAGAATTCTGAGACGCTAGTCACACACCACTTCTCTCCTAACATTCTTCCAGGTGATGGTGACTGGGGAAAGCCCAAGTCGGTCACCTCAGACATCTCCAGCTTGCTGTCTGGCCCTATTCTAGTCTCACTTGCCACATATATATCAGTTCCAGTTGTTTCCAGAACTTTTCCTTTTTTTTTTTTTTTTTTTTTTTTTTTTTTTTTTTTTTGTTGTTGTTAGAACCAGGGATTGAATTCAGGCCCTTGCACTTGCCAGGGAAGCGCTTATTCCACCGAGCCCTATCCCTGGCCCCAACTCTTCCATATCTGGGTGCCACCAGCTGTGCTGTTATCCATCCTAGTGGACCAACCTTCACTGTCATCTTGTTCCTCTTGGAGTCCTTCCCTCATACTGCTGGCTAACCTCCTTTGTACGTCCTTCATGTCCCTGTTGCACCCTTTCATTTCAGTGTCACAGCACTGAGTACATAGCATTGTGATCACTCATATTATTAGTCTGTCTCTTTCCTTGAACTATGAGCACCTTAGGGGACTACATCATATTCATCTATATAGCCCCAGCTCCATATCCAAGCCAGTATATATAAATGTATAATATATATGAATGGATGGATGGATGGACAAGATGGATGATGTACAAGCAGAACCATGTGTGAGGTGAAGTGAGAGATGAGACAGACCATGTGGGTGGGCACCATACCTCTCGAAGAACATGCTGGGCTGCACAGTACCAAGCCCGACTCACGAGGGAGGCCTCTTTCTGATCTGACAGAGGCAGGAAGCTCAGGATATACGTGAGCATCTGAAGAAAAAGAGACAGTGCATTTGAGGCTGTTAGAGCTGGGAGGCCTTCCAAACCCAGTCCAACTGACAGCACCATGAATGTATTGAGGGCCTTTTCATCCATCTTGGCCCCAAAGCCTGAAGATGTACTCAGTTCTTCCTCCAGCCTGCAAGCCAGCTTTACTGTGAATAAACTTTTACTGAATCCCCATCTGGGTGTACTTTCGTGCTGTTAAGAATTAAACTTTCTCAGCTGGGTGTTACGGTATACACCTGTAATCCCAGCCCTTGGAAATCTGAAACAAGAGGATTGCCATGAGTTTGAGGCCAAGCTGGGCTACACAGAATTCAAGACCTTCCTAGAATGTATAGGGACCCTATCTCGAGGGATGGGGGAAAGCCAAGAATCAAACTTCCTGTTTGGTTTGGTAGAAAGTCCCTGGTGCACTGGAGCAAGATAAATCTAGTTCAACCCTCTACTCAGCCAACTGATCTGAACCTGGCTTTCCTTATCTATAAAATGGTAATTGTAGTGAGATGTAAACAGGCTTCTATGAAAAGTATCATAGCATATGTTTTGCATAGATCTAGGTCACAACATGTCAGGTGTTCTTCTGATTCTATAATGTCCCTCTCCTTCCTCCTGTCCTCAAAGAGCCAGCTCTGTGACATCACTCTCCATCTTCTCCACTGCCAACTTGCCTTCTAAGCTGGCTGTCAAAACACCATCCCAACAACATCTTGCTTGGGAAACTTTGGTTGTCCCTCCACCTGTTCTATGAGGCTGGTGGTGCTGAGGTTAGAGGCGCTAAAGTGGACTAAGAAAGAGGTCACTGATGAGAGCAGCAATGATATTAACTAGTCTTCTTCTAGAATCTTCACTGAGTCCTATGACACTATTTTCTAGGCTTTCACTTAGCACTTCCAACTGCCCTTTTTCTGGATTTTTCTGTACCTCTCAAAGATTAGACCTAGGTCTTTTGATCTCTGTGTGTGTGTGTGTGTGTGTGTGTGTGTGTGTGTGTGTGTGTGTGTGTGTGTGTGGTACCGGGGATTGAACTCAGGACTTTGTGCTTGCCAGGCAAGTGCTTATTCTACTGGGCTATTTCCCGGCCCTTGATCTTGTCTATAAAAATAAGAATAACCAACAGTTCAAGAGCTTCATATTGTCCTGTTTGCCAAGTGGTAGTCCAGCATTGTTCATTGCCAATGTTCACTGGGCTCCAATTGTTCAACCATCACTTTTTGGGTGTGTGTGGTCAGATCTTGCACAAATGCTCTGCAACTCAGCCTTGAGCTAGTTCTCAACCCACTCTTACTTTAACCTTAACCAAAATTCATACTTTGTTCCCTAACTTCCCCCTTCAATGCCAAGAATATTCCTTTTTCCCTTCCTCCCATAAACAAGTTGGAAATGAGGCCAGGTGAACCTAGACTCATTCAAGTCCCAGGTCCATCACATCTTAGCTGTATGAGTTCAGACAAGGTACTTGGCCTCTCTAGTTCCTCTTTGTGTAAAATGTAGATTTTTAAAAATCTAGTTTTATGGAGACCAGATGATCTACAAATAGTTGTTGTGTGTTATTAATATTTCTACCTTGGCAATGTTAATAATTTAGTAATTCAGGTTCTTACCACTCTAGATCTAGATTCCTTCTATAATCTCCCATGTGACCTCCTTGTCTCAACTTTATCCTTGCTATTGCATTTTTATAGATATAGGTTAATTTTCCTAAATTTTGTTTTCTTTTCAATTTCAGCAGACCCCAGTGAAAACCTTCAAAGTTCTTTGGTAGTCTCCAGACAAAACTCCCACTCCTGGGTCAGCACTGCCAGGACTCTAGTCCTTATTGGGCCATCTTATTCCAGATCTTCCTCAATCCTTCCTCCTTACTATCCTATAAACACAATATGTTTATTTTGGGGGGTTATATTTGGGTGTCTTTCCTAAAGTGCCCTTCCTTAAACTTGACTTCACCAGTCCATTCTGATCTCACCTTTTCACTTGCTGAGCATATAGGAGGTGCGAAGTCAGAATTTACTGAATTAAGAATGGATTGTCCTCTACCTCTATTTTCACCAAAGATTTGCTTAGGGAAGGGGTGGGGAGATAAAGCAATCATTAGTAAGAGCAGAATGATTGATGGTACAGCTTTGGCCAGAGAGGGAAGGCACAGAGGAGATTATTGATTGGGACAGGGACTGACCAAGCCCCTCTTCTTGGGGAGGCAGCAAGGAGCCCTTCCTTTACCTAGGTAGTGGCTATCCTGTCTTTTGGGATGAGTAGCTAAACCAGGAGTAGAGGTAGAAGGTAACAAACTTGTCATTACTAGGGATGGGGCACAATTTATTAAGCTGAGAAGAGGATTGTCTTTGTAGAGGGGCTAGAGGAGATAGTGGATGAGGATGAAGCAGCCATCCCATGACTCAACTCCTAACAGGCTAAAAGTAGTATGATTGATCATCCATGGGATCCTTGGGGATGGATGGATATCCTCTAGGGTTAAGAAGAAAGAGATGCCATTGAAGGGGACTCACTTAAGTGAGAGCAGGCGATTTTGCTAAGAGGGAGCACTTCAGGATTGATGGGAAAGTGTCTTATCTATCACGGGCAGCAGAAGGGGGCTAAAACCTTCAGGACAAAAGGGATGGAGAAGCCATTCCCAGAAGCCACAGAGAACAAAATATGTTACCTCGTGCCCTACCAGAGCAGAGGATTCTTGTTTTTAGCTAAGCAGAAGGAACAAATATTTCCTGACGTGAAAAGAGCAGGAGAAACCATCACTAGGGGCTTAGGGTCTGGGAAGCAAGTCTGTCTTCGCTGTAGGACCTCTGGGGCCATTCCCAGAGTTGATGGGAAGGAAGCAGTCCGTTCCCCGGTCAGTGGAACGAACATTCTAAGGGGCCAATCGGGTAAGATCGGTTACCCTTCTGGGTCGATGGGATGGAAAAGATATCTTCCAGATCTGAGGGGAAAGAGGATGGCCGTCTCAAGAAGAGGGGGTGGGCAGGAGTCTGTCCTTGTGAAGTGACAGGGCAGCCAACTCCTGGGGCCGACAGGGAAAAATGATGGTTCCCCAAACTAAGGGTACAGAATGGCCCAAAAGCGGGCCGTTACCCAGACCTTGCAGGTACCGGGATCCGCCGGACGGGTCGTTTCCACCAGGCAAGAGCGGCGGGGCAAGTTGACAGCCCCTCCCCAAAGCTCGGGACCCCGAGGGCGGGGCCTGTCCAGAGCTCGGCCTGAGGACCACTTCCTCTCACCTCCAGGGGCAGCGACTCCGCCATCGCATCCCTGCAGTCTCCGCCCCCGCGCAAGACTTTCTGGGAGGTGTAGTCCTACTGGTTCTGCAGGCGGCGCTTAAAAAGGAAGTAGCTCTTACTTCCGTCCAAGAAACTGACGACTTTGGTCTGCACCGGAAGTGCATGCGCTGCCGATGTGGTTCCCGGTTTCAGTAGCTTGCCTTCGTTTTCCCTGCTGCTTATTTGCGTCGTATAATGGCGGTAAGTAGGGTAGAGGGCCCATCAGAAAATCGCTCTAGGCTGAGGCAATAAACGCAGGCGAAGGACAGCAGGGGATGTAGGGTGGACCAGAGGGAGGCGCTATCCAATGGCCAGACTACAGCTCGTGGGATCTGGGGGTGGGCGGGAGAAGGTGGCGCCGGACAGTACAAGAACTACTTCTAGAAGAAGGGTGGGCATCACTTGTAGATGTGAACTACCGCAGCAGAGGCTGAAGAGGGAGTTACTCAACACCACTCAAAGAGTGCCCCTGGAGGGGTCGTCAACCCAAAGCTGAACCTTAGCAGGCTAGCTAGAAAAGGTGTTAGGCTAGGGTTGATTGTTTTCTGAGCCAGTAGGTGGAGGTGCTATGAAGATGGTGTCAGCTCTCGACCGGATGGGCTGGAGGAGGGGTGGACATCCCAGGAACTTTACGAGGTTTGAGTACCTAACCAGGCTGGTTTGGAAAGTGAGGATTGTGCTTGAGAAGAGACTTGACAGCATCTCATCATCCCTCTGCAGCCTAAGGGCAAAGTGGGCACAAGAGGGAAGAAGCAGATATTTGAAGAGAACAAAGAGACCCTGAAGTTCTACCTGCGAATCATACTGGGGGCCAATGTAAGTGCCAGCCTCCTTCTGTGCTCACTTAGTCCCGCACCCCTTAGATCTATTTGGTGAGGGTTAGTGGTACCAGCCAAGGCATCAGAAGAGACTGTAGGTGAGTGGCTCAAGGGTAGATCACTCAGCATGTGTGAGAAATTAGCTCCCATCACCAAAAAATCCCAATCAACCAACACAAAAAACCCAGAAGGGATCAACACACATAGAAAGTGGTGAGCAGTAAAAGCAAAAACAAAAAGCAATGGAGTGAGTCCCCGCTGGCTTTCACAACCCTTTCTACTCAGGTACCCAAAGGCTTTATTCTTAGGCTGATTTGGGTATCAGCAAAGTATGAGTACTTGGACTCAGAAAGCAGGACTCTTACTAACCCTGTAAAAAAAGCCTAGCACCTCCTGAAACCTTGTCTGATTCTTGGTCAGAGTTGAGAGAAGCCCTTGGTTTGGGAGTAGCATTTGTTCCTCAACCTGATCCTGTATTTGCTTGCAGGCCATTTACTGCCTTGTGACCTTGGTTTTCTTCTACTCATCTGCCTCATTTTGGGCCTGGGTAAGTGTCCAAATTTTGGAAAGTGGATGAGTATATAGGGTCAACGGCAGGTTTTTGTTTTTGTTTGTATTTTAGGGAAGGGTCATTGGGCAGGGTCTCACTACTAGATCGGTCTCATAGTGATTCTACTGACAGCTTCCCAAGTGCTGGGATTACCCGGCATGTACCACCACACCCAGTCTGAATTGCTGTCTCAGAGTGCCCCAGGGGTAGGCCAGCACAGCAGGCCCAGGGATCAAACCCCTGGCTCTGCTTGCAGGCGCTATAATCCACCGAGCTATTTGACTGGTCCTCAATGGCTGGTTTGTTTGTTTGTTTTGGCAGAACCAGGTATTGAACTCAGGCCCTATGCTGCTTATTCTACTGAGCCATCTCCCTGGCCAATGGCTGGGTTTTGATGCTTGTATCCTTGCTCTGCAGGTTGCCCTGGCCTTTAGTTTGGCAGTATATGGGGCTAGCTACCACTCTATGTGCTCAATGGCTCGTGCAGCCTTCTCTGAGGATGGTGCCTTGATGGATGGTGGCATGGACCTCAACATGGAGCAGGGAATGGCAGAGTGAGTGTCCCCCACCGCCAGCCCAGGTGAGTGGGCCTCAGGGCTGGGGCACTGGGGCCCAGAGAGCCCAAGACCCACAACCTGTAACTTGAAGGGAGTACAAGGGAACTGAGCCGGGACCCATCTACTGCCTTTATATATAGCATCCCTTCTATCCATAGGCACCTCAAGGATGTGATCCTGCTGACAGCCATTGTGCAGGTGCTCAGCTGCTTCTCGCTCTACATCTGGTCCTTCTGGCTTCTGGTGCGTGGGCTGGGATTCCTAAGAAAGAACCACTAGTCCCAACCTTTATTCTTTGCTCTAGACTTCGTTATCTTCTCTTTTCTAGGCTCCAGGCCGGGCCCTTTACCTTCTGTGGGTGAATGTTCTGGGCCCTTGGTTCACAGCAGACAGTGGCACCCCAGCACCAGAGCATAATGAAAAACGGCAGCGCCGACAGGAGCGACGGCAGATGAAGCGGTTGTAGTCATTAGCATTGTGGCCGTAGGTTGCTGGGTGATTGTCACGCTACATGTCCTTTGTGCCTGGAGCAGTGAGTGCCTAGTCCAGGGCCAAAAGTAGCCCAAGGTAGAGGATTGTTGAATAAATGTTTTAGAATGTGGCTAATGCTGTCTGGGTGGTAATGAGGACAAAGCAGGAAGAACTAGTCCTGTGGTATACACATGGGGGTAGGAGCATTGAAAGAGGAAAAGAATTGGGTGTGGTGTATGGGAGCCAGAAGTAGGGGGATTGTAAGTTTGATCTCATCCTGGGCAATTTAGCCTTGATGAGGACCTGTCTTAAATTTAAAAAAGACAAAAGGGCTAGGAATGTAGCTTAGCACAAAGACCATGGGGTCAATTCCCAGTACCCCTGCCCCCACACATACAAACTGAGGGAAAAGATTCTTAGATTAGCTAAGAAAACTTTATTTTACTCCCTCAGTAGGAAGCACACATACACTCATGTAAAAACACACACTCGCCCTAATACTGCTAAAAGCACTGGCCCCTAGGCACAGGGTTCTGGGACCAGAATTCTGTTCTGGGTCCTTTTCACTCTAGTCTCTTACACTATAGGCTCACATCTAGATAGCTTCCTGGAGTCATCATGCTCACACCTCCAGTCCAGGCGTCTTGCTCAGTCCTAGTGCCTGCACCAGGTCATCTCCAAGCCCACTCTTCAATGTACGTCTCACTGCAGAGACAGAATAGGGTTGGAGGGGGTTATATAGTTAAGGAGGGCAAGTAGGCTTGTGGAACATACTTACAAGACTTTCGGTTGCCACGGGAACGCTTCCTTTCCCGAGTAGCTAAGGCTCGAGGACTGTTCTTAGTTACTGATTGCACTAACAGGTCCATGATCTCATCTGATGTATCATTGGGTAAACTTGAGCCTGGACTTTCATCAGGCGGTGCAGTAGAGGACCCCACTGCTATGGGCACTGTTGAAGAGATGCTCTGGATCATGCCTGAGGGAGATCAGGTAGGGAGGTCAGGCCAATGTGGCGTAGAACACATTTCCCCCCAGCAGCTATGGGTTCTACCTCTACTGCGGCGGCTGTGTGTAGTGTCCTCTGTCCTGTTGGTCAGCAGACTCTTCATACTGGCATGATTGTTGGCATCACCCTGGCCTGGCCCACTCCCCACGGCCACTGGGACAGATGGATTGTTGGGAACTTCCCCAGTCACACCTGAGAACTTCTCTGTCTGGAGAAGGGACAGGGATAAGTAGGGGAAAAGAACCATAGGAGTGGTAGTGGTGACTTGGAAGGGGATCCACCTCAGTGATCATGCGTCCCCGGGTCTTGTTACGTTCACGGTAAGTGGCCCGCTTCTTCTGATGCTGCAGTACACGTTCCCAGCAAGTCCGATACTCGAGTGCAAACTCTCGCAGAATGTGGCAGAATTGCATGATGCGTACTTCACGAGCTGCCTGTGCAGTGTAACCCAGGTACAGCAGGAAGGCATGGAACCTAGGCAAGTCAGAATGGGAAGGGATGTGGAGCCCTGTTCGGTGTTTGAGGAATAGTGGTGGCAGTCCTACTTCTTCCTGCCTCACACCCTTACCTGTTGCAGACACGCCGGTGCACTACTTTCAGCATGGCAACACGACGGGAGCACTGAGCCAGGAAGTGGGTGAGGCGGGCACGCAGGGCTGGAGCCAGCTCATGCTTGGCCAAGTTCCGTAAGCTTTCCTCAGCTATCCGGCTCCGGCGTTCCAGCTGCCCCAGGTTCTCAGTCAACTGCTCAAAGTCTACCTAGAAAAACAAGTGAGGGTCTGGGCCTGTTGGTACTTACCTGTAATTGTATCACTTAGGAGCCTAAAGCAAGAATATTGCAACTTCAAAGACACCCAGGGCTACAAAACAAGTTCAAGACCAGTTGAACTACACAGTGAGACCCTGTCTAAAAACAACCAAATGAGTACATGTTATCCTACCATAGGTAAGACACAGCTTGAGGCTACTTCTGTGCCAAGCTGACCAGCCTTGGCCTTAGAGATAAGGCCAAGATTTTGCCTCTGTTCTCTAAAGCCACACAGTCTAAGAGGGATAGGGATAAGTAGGGGAAAGAGACAAGTCCATTTGATGTACAAGAAACAATACAAGACTTGTTGGAGGTAGTAGCAGGTAAACAGATCCAAAGACAATAGGTATGGCTAAGACAAGAACAAATAACTATTAGTTCATCCACCTGTAACACACCCTGCCATAGCAACTCAAATAAGTGGAAAGACCCAGATCCAAAAAATAGTGTACACCATGCCACAGCCAATCTCAATCTGATCTCTGGTGATACTAACCTTGGCACAGCGGGTCAGGGCAGGGATCTCTGAGTAGAGATCAGAGGAATCAGGCCGGGACTGGAGTACCAGACAGCAGAGATGGTACAGGAGTGACTGCCGGCGCACTGTGTCCTTCACCTCTGACACCTTCTCCAGGTAGCTCAATTCAAAGCCACTGCTCTGAAAGAACACTCTTGAGCTTGAGCCTGGATAGTTCCAGAGCCCTAACCTCCATCCAGCCTGTGTGCTTTCACTTACCTGGGACCCATTGAGGAAGTTGCCCACAGCCAGTAATGTAGCCAGGATGCATCGGAAGGTGGCGTTCTGTATCAGCTGTTCCATGCCCACTTTTAGGTCAAACAGTGGCTCTGCAATTTCCTGGTGTGGAGGACCAGGTGCCCTCAGATTACACAGTTATCATAGTTTGCCCATCCATACTGCCTTTCCCACCCCATGACTCAGATACCCGTTCCATGCTGTCATAGTCCAGCTTGAAGGCCCAGAGTTGTAGGCGGGCAGCCAGGCCCCCGATGGAGGCAAGAGTCATCAGGAAGTTCTCAGCTGGGCCCAGGGGCACATCAGGGTTGGCTAGCTGGGCTTCATGGATTTTCTGCTTCTCTTCCTCCGTGGGCATCATGGTCAGTAGCTTCTGAGGATGCAGCCATCACCCCACATAGATCCCTCAGTTATAGGCCTGAGAATTTTGGCCCCAACTCTTAGGACATCAGGGGAGTCCAAGGGCCTGGTGAATGCCCTGCCAAACCTATGGTCACTACTGGAACATACTGACCAAGGGGGAAGGCCAGACCTCCCACCTCCTCTCACACACATAGGTTATCCTTACCTCAATGCCATCCTTGCTGACAGCAAATTCATCAAAGTTGAGCAAGGCAGCCTTAATAACATGCACAGGTGGCAGAGTGGTTAGGCCAATGTTGATGGCGTTGCTGCGCTTGGGGTCCAGTACTACGGTCATTGTCCGGCGGCCCTCACCAGCTTTCTGCAAGATTTGAGGGAGGACTGTGTCTGATTGGAAAGACTAGCTGGGGCAACAATTGAAGAGGGCACTCCAACATCCTCTAAATGGCTTAATGAGGGCTGGGGAGCAGTCTTAAGTGCTTGGCTAGTAAGTGCAAGGACCTGGGTTTGATCCCTGGTACCATATGGCTTGCAGGCCCGCTGGCCACAGAAACCAGATGTGGTGGCACATGCTCCCAGTGCTGGGGAGGATGAGACAGGAGGATCATTGAGTCTAAACTGAGCTGCATAGTGAGACCCTATAAACACAGATTTTTAAAAAATTAAATGGCTTAATGATCCCACAGCTAGCAACCTGAGCCTGAGACTGGGAGAAGCTGAGATTCTAGAGAAAAGCTCTGCCAATCCCTTGTTTTATTTATTTATTTACAGACAGTTTCTCTATGCAGTTCAGGCTGAATTATCTCTGTCACCCAGGCTGGCCCTGAACTTGCAGCAGTCTTCCTGCCTGAGCTTCCCAGGTGCAAGGATTACAGGTATATACCATCACGTCCAGCTCCCAAACCCTTGAGAGCCCCAAATCCCTCTCAGTTCTTTGTCTCCATTTTCCTATGTGCAAAAAAGAAGGCCTAGCTTGAATGGCTCAGCTCTTTGCACTCTAATTCCCCCTGCCTTTGGGTTTACCTTGGAAGGAAGCACGTCTTTCACTCGTGATTCAAAGAGGTGTTCTAGCCGTGCTTTGTCCACTGAAACAGGCTCAAGTGAGGCCCACAGGGTCGGGGAGGGCCCAAAGTGGCTTCCAGAGCCTGTATGACCCCCAGCTAGCTTCAGCTCCCGCCAGAAGAGTTTTACTGTCTTTTTCTTGGTGGGGAGGAGTGGGCTATCAAGTGCTGAAGGGGGAGGAGGGGCAGCCAAAGGTGGAGGTGGGGGGCAGGGGCCTTTGATAGATAGGGGAAGTGGGGGTGGAGGAGGTGGGGGTCCTCCACATTGCAAGGGCAGTAGAGGTGGTGGGGGTGGGATCCCCTTTCCGGCCTCCACAGATTCCACATTTAACAGGTCCTGGTCTTCATCTTCTCCCAAATCTGAGAAGTCCAGATCCCCAATGCAGAGTTTGGATACCCGAGTAGAGATCTCCTGGATGGGCTCAGCCTTGGGGCTTGGTGGTGTCAGTGGCTTCTTGTGCTCTGGCTCAAGGCTCTGCTGGGCTTGGAGCAAGAGTCGGGAAACAGTGCTCCTGGGTGTTCTGGGTACAAAGGCTGGCTCTGGGGTGCCCGGCAGTTCCCGAGTGCCTAAAGAAAAGGAAACAACTGTCAGCATCATTCTCTCTGTGAACAACAAGGTGTATTCTGGATTCTGCCCACCTGCCTACCTACCTGGGGGTCCATCTGCTTCATCTGATGTGGCCTTTGCCAGTGCCTCTACCCGGCCCTGGGCCAGCACAGCTTGCTTTTCTGTTTCTGCTGCTGCCATATTTTCCAGAAACCGGGCTCTGAGAGAAAGTACTTGTCAGTGACAGTGCCTGTCACAAGTCCAGCCCAGGGAGATGCACATTCCATTCTGGGCTCCTTAACACTGCCCTCATGGTGGGCACACACAGGCACAGGGTACAGTCCATGCACTGAGCAGACCCTGACCCCTAAAGGCCAACTTCTTTTCAATTCCTATTTTTTGGGATGGGAGATCAAACTCAGGACCTTGTGCTTGCCAGGCAGGCGCTTAAACCACTGAGTTATCTCCCCAGACCAGACCAGCTTCTTTTCATTATGTCTGAGAAGTTATAGCCAACCCAGCATTCTGAGGCCAAAGTACAGGGGAAAGTTCTGCTTAACATCTAACTTGCAACACTGCTGCTGCTCATGCTGTGTTGATTTTTTTTTTTCTGTTCTGATACTAGACAGAAACCTTTATAGCAGGGGAAGGGGATGGCTGTCCCAATGGGGACACCAGGCAATCCCTCCCTTGGTATGCCTGTCAGTTTCTGAGCTATAACCCATGTCCAGGAAAGGGTCTGGTCAATGGTGGGGACTCATCTCTATTGAAATAATGAAAGTGACCTAATCTTTTTCAGGCCCCACCTGCCTCTATGTATCCTTAGTCATTGCTCTTCTCTCAATCTTAGATTGCTCTCCAACCCACACAGCACACAGCACTCTAGATCCCCTCCCTGCCCTATTCCCAAGCTGATATGTACCCCCATTTTACTTTAAGGTGTTAAGGTATCACTAAAGAAGTACAGAGTCAACTATAATGCTAGTGAACAGTTTCCCAGTGCTTATTCTTTGGGTTGCTTAGAAGGCATAAGCCTGACAGTGGGGGAGGCTGAGAGCCCTCCAGCCCAGGCTCATGGGGCCAGAGGAAAACCCTGATGAGGAAGCAATGCTAAAGCCCTCGGCACATGGCAGGCCTTGCAGACTAGCTTCTGTACTTACTCTAGCCTGGCCTGCCCGGTAGGGGACTGGGGGACAGGTGGACTCTCTGGGTCACTGGTTGAGGGATGAGAGGAAGAGATGGTAACTGTGGTGCCAGTTCTACCCCCAAACCCACTTGCACCCACACAGATCTGAGCAGTGATAATGGAAAACGGTTCCATCTCAGGCATGGGGTGGGAAGGGAAGCAGGACATAAAAACTGGAAGTGCAGGGAAGAGACTGACATGAAGCAGGGTAGGATGATGTAGAGGTAAAGAGCAGAGAAACAAAAACAGAGGAAGCAGACAGGACACAAGAGGCAAAAAGAGGTGGAACATCAGGAGATAAAAGAGCAGCCGCAGGAGGAAGGGTCCAGACAAGAGCCGAACCCCGCTGGCCAGCGGTCACTTACCAAACAGGAGCAGTTTGGTGAAGTCTGGAAAGAAAGAGAAAGCACGCGTTTGGGCAGAGGAGGCTGAGGGCACAAAGTGAAGGGACAGTTGGAGACAGGATTCTGGGGGCTGCCACCATCTCCCCACTTACTTATAGACACTCCTCTCTCCAGAGTTATCGATGGAGGATGACAAGGATATAGGAAAGAGGTTCGCGGAGGTATAGAGGCCAGAGGCTAAGCCCACTGGGTCGGAGATTGGACTAGGCAGAGCAGGGCCAGTGGAGGAGGTGGGGCCTATCGATGAGGCGGGGCCTGTGGGGCTAGAGGTGAGGTCTGTCAGGAGACAGAGCCACACCTGGCAGATTCACCACTCCCCATCTACCCAAGTTAGTACTGACCCAGCTTCTGGGGCACGAACAAAGTAGCCTCCACCCTCCAGAGATCTGCGGCTCCTCTTGCCCTCCTCTGAAGAAGGCTTTCTTCGCTCCCGCCGACCACCCGCAGTGGCAGTGGTTACGGCTGTGGTTTCCTCCGTATCTCCATCCTCCAACCGCAGGTTGTTCTGACAGAGGTGGACCAGGGGATGAGCACCTGAATTAGGTGGGCACCTCTTTCCTTCATCCTCCCACTCCCAGCCTACCTCATACAGCATAAGCTGTGTGCGCAGGTCGACATCGGTGCCAGAGGTGCCCAGGTGGTGCTGGACCAGTGCTTCCATGCCCTGCTGCTCTAGTGCGTCTGTCACATCGTAGAAGGAGTCCTGGTCTGGGAGTGCTGCCAGCGTCTGCAGCATGGGGACAGCAAGCCAGGGCTGAGGTGTGGCAACCACAGCCCAGAAGCCCCAGCCACCCAGGGTTGGCACGTAGTCCCCACCCACACCTTGTTGATGAGAGTGACAGTGTACACCAATAGCTCGGCATCAGCACCATTCTTCCCCTCTAGGATGGACATCAGATTGGCCCAGGGGAGAGTATCTGCCACACGGAAAGAGAAGCGATTACATGGGGTGGTTAAGAGAGGGCTCTGAGTGGCAGGGAAGGGAGAGAAAGGTTCTGACCTGTGGTGCTGGCCACAGAGTTAACTGCCTGGATGAAAAGTGGTGCATTGCTCTCAGAATATTCTACAAACACCAGCAGCAGCTTCAGAGCCGTCTTCACCACCAAGCGGGACTGAGGGGAAAGTTCATGTGTGAGTGGGGTTTGGGCCAGACATGTGTCAGTTTCTGCAGGAGAGTGGGAAGGACTCCTGAGACTGGACCCAGAAAGAAGTCTAGGCAGGAAGATTTTGGCTTCAAATTCTCTAGGTTTATTTTATTTTTTATTTTCTTCTGGCAGAACTGGGGATTGAACTCAGGCCCTTGTGCTTGCCAGGGAAGCACTTATTCCACTGAGCCATCTTCCCGGCCCCTGAATTCTCTAGGTTTAGAGGGGCTTCAGACTTGCTCCATTCTAGCCCACTTTGCAGAAGAAGGAACTGAGGCCAGAGAGAAGAAATGGGAAAAGGATGTATGGCCACTTACCAGGCTGGCACACAGTGTATACAGCCACTGCACTGTCTCACTGTGGGCCACCACCCCCAGCATCCCGTCCACAAAAAGCATCAGCTGGCCTAGGGCTGGGGACACAGAAATGGGAAGAGGTTGGGAGGGGGCAGGTTGTGAGGACAGAGCTCATGGGGAAGGAGTGGGGCTGACCTCGGAGAATATAGCTCTGGTAGTTGTGATCAGCAGCAGCACCCACATGGATCAGGCAGTTCAGCCCCTCTGAGTGCACAAATTCAGGCACCAAGTCCTTGTCTTCCTGGAGGTACCAGGGAGAAGTTTAGGAAGGCTCAGGCTGGACACCCACCCTCCATCCACTCTTGGGCCTCACCTGGAAGATCTGCTTCAGTGAAAAGAGAGAGCGGCGAAGTTCAGGGCCACTGGAGCCATACAACTTTTCTGCAAGGGGTAGGTAAGAATGAAATCCTCACAGAGATACAAACACTGGCTTCCTCTACTAAAACACAACTGTAATCTCCAGTAAAAAAAAATTTCTGCAATTCTCCATCTTTTCTGTCATCTACTTCCTGTCTGGGTGCTCTCTGCTACAACCACCACTGGAGTCTTGCTGTGCAGTCATTCTTAGCCCAGTAGGGTAGAGTACATACATCCCATTGCCATTATATTCCATCCAGTCTACCACAAGTCAGAAAGAAACTGGGCCAGGTGGGCTATGTTGAAAGGACAGGGAAGGACTGCTGGACACAGTTCCCTCATATACTCACCCAGGATAGCGTTGACCCTCACGGAGAGCTGGGTCCGCAGGATTACTGTGGGCTTCCGGCCTTTGCTGGAATTAAGAAGCCTCATCAGCCATTCCCAGCCCCGTTCCTCATGTCCTGTCCCCCAGAGTCAAGCCAATCAAACATCTCTATTTGCCAACCCTGTCCAGCTCCTTCCTTCCCCACTATCACCGTAAGGCTCAAGTGCAGAAAGGCAGGGTGTGTGCCAACACAGGTATCTCAAGTATGTAGCAGAGCTCCCCCTCCAGCCCTGGATATCAGGTCACTCTGACCAGGCTTTGGGATTCCCCTGGCATGTTTCCTGGGGCCATAGGAGCTGACCTGTGGGCCAGGATACAAAGTGTCTCAGCTGCTGACACCTGAGCCACCCACTAGGGGGGACAAGGGTGGGGTTCCATCCATGCCAGCTCCCTGCAGAGGAGAGGCAAGGGCACCCTTGCTTCTGTGGCTCTGACCTGATCTCTTCATAGAAGCTCTCCAGCATCTCCCGCTGCTCTTCCAAGGACAACTCCAAATCCAGGTAGTATCCAGAGGGAGACACTTGCAGGGCACAGTCCTCCAGCTGGCGGCAAGGGGAACAGCTCTAAGGACTGGTGCTAGTTTGGATGTTAATAGTCTCCAAAGGTTCATGTGAAGTGGCAAAACGTTTGTGCAATGGGGCCTTGTAGAAAGTCCTCAGGTATCCTCAAGGAGGGTTATGGGACCCCAGCCAGTCCAGTCTTTCTCTTTGCTTCCTGAATCA
Source organism: Ctenomys sociabilis (assembly GCA_004027165.1). Classification (NCBI taxonomy): domain Eukaryota; kingdom Metazoa; phylum Chordata; class Mammalia; order Rodentia; family Ctenomyidae; genus Ctenomys; species Ctenomys sociabilis. The sequence continues at coordinate 21,482 of PVKA01001608.1, read as the reverse complement.
TGATATGCATGCATTTTGTTGTGCCACAGACTCCTAACATGATGTGACTGACATGCTCAAAACAGGCCCAAAGAAATGGGGCCAACCTTTGCCAGGTGTGGTGGTATATTCCTATAACCTGGGCACTCTAGAAGGCTAAGGCAGGAGGATCAAAAGTTTAAGCTTAGCCCAGCCAACTTAGGAAGGCCCTGTCTCAAAATAAAAAATGGCTGGAGATGTGGCTCAGTGTGAAGGCCCTAGGTTCAATCCTTAGTACCACAAAAAAAGCAGGAGGGGAAACTAAAACTTCCAGAATCACAAGCCAAAAGAAAATCCCCCCCCCCAAGACAAAGTCCTGCTGTATAGTTCAGGCTGGCCTTAAACTCATTATGTAGCCAATGCTAGCCCTGAACTCACAATTCTCCTGCCTCAGACTTCTGAGTGCTGGGATTAAGGGTATATTCCACTTTTTAATCTTTTAAAAACAATTAACTGCCACAAGTATTTCATTATAGTAGCTCAAAGCTCCTAGGGGTATGTATGAAGACCTTCTGACCTTTGACCTCTTCCTTGGGATGGGGCAGAGAGGCATACAAGGTTTACTCTATAGCTATGACTTCCTTCAGCAATTTTTTTTTAAACAACCATTTCTAAAGTGCCTACTTAAAAAATGTCTACTATACAGAGCCATTTGTTACAGGTGCCAATCTTTCTTGCCCATTTTACATAGCATCTCTTTTCCTGGTTAATACCTACCTATTCTTTAGGTTTTGTTAGAGAAAAAAGTGTTTTGTTTTGTTTTGTTTTGTTTTGTGGAACTGGGGATTGAGCTCAGGCCCTTGCACTTGCCAGGCAAGTGCTTATTCTACTGAGCTATCTCCCCAGCCCCTAGAGAAAATTTTTGCCAAGACCAATGCTTTATGATCCACTGTTTGTGGGTTCCCTCTAAAGCCTTTGGCATAGCATTAGCATATCCTCACCTCTAGTCTCTTTGCTCACTAATTGTGCTGTCCAGGTTGAGGCATCCTATTTGGCTTCCTGCTGTATTTGCAGAGCCTAGCACACATGGTATATAACAGCACTCACAAGTAGGCTAATGATCACAAATGAGAAGGGACATGGACAGGATATAGGAGGAAGTTTGTGCTTTTGAGGAAGGTCACAGCCTTCTGGGGTGATAAGGTGCAGCCACAAAGCCTTAAAGCCATAGAGAGAGTGTGAAATCTGCAGGGAGGTGCAAACTCAACTGGGAGAGCTGGGAGTGTGTTTATCTCTGCAGTAGCATGGTAAGGAACAGGGGCTGATCCACAAACTCTCCAGTCCCTCTCCACTTCAGAGGCTTTGCCCTCTCCTCACGGAGGCTACAGGTATAGCTGGACTTCTAATTTCAAAGTCTGACTCAGTGTACCATGAAATACTGAAACACATGTCTGTAACAGGAAGGGACATTATGCTCTACCCATGTATCTATTTCCTATATTTCCCTCCCCCAAGCCTGGTTCTTCACCACCACCACTAGGAATAGCACTTGGTCCCTAAGAAGTGACTGAAGAGGCGACTGCAATCTAAGGGCAGCATGACTCCCCTGGATATCATAGTCATAGCATGGTGTTGGCATGCAGGTCTACATGAAGTCCCCTCCACTTAAGTAACTCTGGCCCTTGCAGTGCCAGGATGCAGGAAAGGCCCATCTCTGGAGAGGCAGGGGTCTTCTGATTACCGTTTCAATGGACAAATTAATGCCAAGATTTTTCCTGATGTTTGGTCAGTCCTGCCCTTCTCTGGACTCCACCTAAAGGTTTCTAACTGCCTTTGGTCTTCTGGGGATGACTAGGAGGCCAGCTTCTGCCTGTTTAGTACCCCTGCTTTGGCCTGACCTGGCTCCTTCCTGACAGTTTAGCCTGTGGGCCACTGCTGGGTGACACCCTCAGCCCTCCTCTTAGAACACTGGACAAACACTTCAGACTGTTTTTGGTCTCACTTCCTGCCTGGCTGCTTGCCTTCCCCTGGGTGCCTTGGGTGGGCCTGGCTTCCTTTCTCTCACTGGGAGCAGATTCATCTTCTCCAGTGCTTACTGGGGATAGGCCTGAGAGAGGGGACATCTTTCTCAGGGCCAGTTCAACTGAGAACAACTTCACACTCTTCTTGATCCTTCTTCCCACATAGTAACTCAGGAGCTTAAACACTCCACTCCCATTCTGGTCCAGCTGTCTCTCCCAACATCCCCCCAGATCAGTCACATATATGATAACTCATTCATTCATACCATACACTCATGATTTAGGCTAGTTTTAGGTTAGGTATAAAGGACACAGCAGGAACCTGCCACTGCTTTAACCTTCTCTTCCTTCCAGCCCAGGGCAGCCACAGGTTTGATTCAAAAAAGCTCACAAATAAATGTCAAATCACAACTTCCATGAGCGCTAAGAGAGGGCAAGTGCAGACTGCTGTACACACTGTGAACACCGGAGGCTGATGATACAACACACCTGATTATCACTCACACACTCAGGTATATGGCCAGTATGGCTGTGCACAGGGCAAAGGAGCACATCCACAGAGGAGTTAGGAGCACCATGCTGTCCTCCTGTGCTACATGTACATTTGCTTGTTCCTATTCCAGAGGAATAGAAAATGGCCCTCTCTACAATACCATTTGGGGAAAGGCCTGAAGTCTAGGTGGTTCATCTCCTTTAGCTTCCCTAGCTAACCAAGTTTAACCTTTTTCCTCCATGGTGGTAGATTCGACCTCCTCAGATACTTTACCTTTCCGAGACTATTAGGGCTCCGTTTCTGAGAAGGTGGTCCAGGGCTAACCCCCATCTCCAGGATTATGTGTCCCACCACTCCCAGCTGTCTATTTGGTGGAGGGAGTTGGTAGTGGGCTAGGGTCAGGCAGGCAATAAAGAGGAAAACTTCCTGTCAGTGGGATGGTACTTATCCTTCACGCTCTTGGTCCCTTTCTGGGGTCATCATTCTGAGAGCCAAACCTCTGGGCCTTGTTTCTCACACCTTGGGACTGGGCCAGGCCTGAGCAAGACCAAGTCCTGGTCCCTGCTGACAGTGCTTAGGGTCAGCACACAGCATGGGTTCACATTCTGGCTCTTGTCTTCTTCACTTGTCTCTATTTTGGGATAGAATCCCTCCCCATTTTTCCCAGGCTCAGGCCCACACTTTACTTCCTGGGCTCTGGCTTTTCTGGCAGGCTAAATCCACATGCTCCCTTTCATTTGTATTTTTGTTGTTGTGATGATAGGGATTAAAGCCAGGACCTTTACATTGAATTACATCTCCAGGCCCTTCTTACTGTTTGAGACCAGACCTTGCTAAGCAGCAGAGTTGCTCAGACTGGGCTTGAACTTGTGATCCTCCGCCTCATCTTCCAGGAGTACTAGGATTACTTTACATATGGTTTTATAAACAGGGTCAAATTTAGAGAGCCATAGAGTTTACTCTTAATATTTTTTATAACAGTATAATCAAGTGGGAATGACTACTCAGGGGAAGGAGCAAAGATGGAGATGAGGGCAAAATCACATGCTAGAGGACTCTATTTTAGGCAATAACTGGTGCACTACCTCTTTCAACTCCTTCCCTGTAAACACAGGACCTTGTACTCTGAAGATCTCCCTTGCCTATTATCATGGGTCTCCAGCTAGACTGTGCTTCCTGGATGAGATGACATGGATGGGCCTTGGGGAGGAAATCCACATTTGTAATGCCTTCTCTGTGCTAGATACCAGGCTGTCTATTTCTTGATTCTCCAGCTAATCTTTTTACAGGTGAGGAAGTTAAGATTCCGAAACTCAGTACATTGCTCCAGGCAACACAGCTACCTGACCCAGATCTTGGGTAGACGAGCCTTGGAAGTTCTCCAGGGAACTGTGAAGGAGAGATAGAGTGAGGGCTGGAGACTGCTCCTTCAGCTTCCTGGACTCCGCAAATACCCCAAACTGGTCCTCCCAGTTCCAGCAAGAGGAAACACAAATGAACACACATCATATAGACTAGGGTAACACAACCACAGACCTGGGTCCTAGTGTCCTTCACCATGCTACATCCTAGCTTCTCTAGCCCAGAAAGGCCAGCAGATGGAACATAATGGCTTCAGCAAAAGCAACTCATGCGCACACCCCAGTTTTCTAGACTCCCATAGAGACTCCCATAGCTGGAACTAAAGAGCTTAGTTCATCACAAGAAACTCCTTAGGACCCTTTCAGTAGGTTTCTATCTTAGCAAGTGAGTCTTAAACTTCTACCCCCTTGCCATGAGGGGTCCAAAAGGATAAAGAGGCTGGAATAGGTAGATAAAGAGGCTGGAATTAAGTCAGGACATATTCCAAGACAGCATCTTCTATCTTACTCTGATCTTTAGCCACCACTTTCTAGGGGAAAAAAAAGCTGCTGGTAATAACCAGATTCCTTATTTCCAGGAAGAAGAGACTCCTTCAGCCTTTGCAGCAAAGTCAGAGAAGCACTCCAAGTCCCTCTTCCCAGAGCCCAGAGAGAAGTCAAGAGTTACTCCAAATGTGGCTGGGCCTGTGGGTCTCAGAGAAAGCTCTTGAGTCCCTTCCCAGAAAAGAAAGTGGGACTGGGTACCTCTGATTTAGGAGATAAGATGCCAGAGGACCAACTCTCCCCTGGGTTAGAGACAAGTCCTTAGGCTGCAAATAAGATGCCAGAGGGCCAATTCTCCCCTGGTGGCAGGAACAAGCCCTTAGGGCTGGGAGGAGGTTTTGCACAGACAGGGGGTGGGGACACTTCTGAGCTCCTCTGGGACACCAGGCCTGACTCAAGGCACTGATAGGTTCCCCCCACCAATAAGGTCAGAGGATGAGTCAGAGACTGTGGCCAGGAGCTTCCTCCTAGACTCAGAGGAAATGAGCAAGGGCTTTCTCAAACCTTCAAGCTCTGAATGGTTTGAAAGGGAGCCCCCAGGGGAATCTACAGCTAATGGGATGTGGGGGTGGAACCAGAGAGAGAGAGAGAGAGAGAGAGAGAGAGAGAGAGAGGCTGACCCAGCCTCTATATACATCCATGAAAGGAGCAGGGATGATCTAGGCCACTGCCCAGAAAGGGAAGGTAAAAATAAATAATTTGGCTGTCTCCTGTCCTCTCCAAGACAGCTGTACACCAGATCCCAGATAGCTGTATGCAGGATGAATTTTAATTCTGCCCTACAACCTGGGACAGGATACCTGGGTTTGGGGGCCATCTCTCCTTTCTAGAAGCCTGAAAAAGGCAAACCTGAGTCATGTCTAGGCCCCTGGGGCACCCATTTACAGGATGAAGGGTGAGAACCAGCTGTTGACATGTCCTGAAGAGGGACCCTGCTCCCCCCTCCCTTAGTTCTCTGATGTCTACTTCTCTGCCCTATTCTCAGTCCTTCCTCCAGCCTTCTATTCTGGGCCTGTGGTCACAGTTTATATTTGGGATGAGCACATAATGGTGCATCTGACCATTTCTAGACAAGCTGCCAGCTCCAGGGAGTCCTGACTCCACGCACTATTGTGACTTAGCATGCCCATCCAGTCCCCAAATTTTCCCAAAGAGATAAGGGTCATCCTCAGGTACTCCAGGAGGGAGATCCTAAAAAGGGACTGACAAAGACACTCTGAGTTTGGGATGGATGACTTACATTCTCTAACGGGCTCAGTAGTATCCTCAGCTAGGAAGCAGAGAACAAGCACATGGCAGGGTAGGTAATTCCCCCCAACCACCCTTTTTGTGGTGCAGGGAATCTAACTCAGGCCCTAGTATATGCTAATCACGTGTAGGAGATGGGTTTCTAAATGAGAAGGGATGGTTCCTGGTCTTTCTCCCTCAGCTGACCTCCCAGACCTGTCTCCTGATGTGAAGAAGGGCATTCGTCCTCCTGTCCTACAGTGGGGAAAGAGGAGGTACATTATCGTCCCTCTGGTGCTCCATCCTTATTTCTGAACCAGGAATTCCAGGAGCCTGAATAGCCTCAGTTCAGTATCCCTTTCCCTTTTCTGAACGCCAGGTGGCCTCTGGCCAGACACACTTCTTTGAGGTCCACTTTAGTTTGTCCCCTTAAATTCTTAAATTTGCAGGACCAGAAGGGTCTGCATCAAAACAATAGAGGTGGACAGCGCTGCATCTTTCAAGCTGCAGCCTTGAAGCTCTATTCCTTAAGCTCGTAGTCCCCCCCCCCCACCGTCTGCACCCCGAGGCAGAGGCGGGGCTGTCCAAGGAATGCAAGCTGGGGGCCTGCCGCCCGGGGCACATTCCAGGGGAGACCCTGGCCTAGGAGGCATGTTTGCGCAACTCTGCACACAGCTGAAGCACCCCCACCGACATCTCTCCTCTTCCACGCTATTCAGGACAGATTGGCTGGCAAGGAATCCAGGAGCGGTAGTGCGCCTCCCAGAGTCCTGGCCCGGAAACAGAAGGCCGGAAAGGGCTGCTTGCGGGGGGCTGAGGGCCGTGAGCCGAAAGGAAGGTCTGGAAAAAGGCCTCTCCCACGTAGTGCAAGGTCGGCCTTGGGACCTGATCAAACTACGGCAGGCCAGCGATTTAAAATTAGCCGGGCCTGGTCATCTCCCTTCCAAGCGCTGGCCTGTTGCGGGTGCGAGGATAGGGTGGTGACTCAAAGAGCTTTTCCACCCGTGCAGTCTCCTGCGTTCCACATAAGCCCAGGCTCGGCCGTTCCCTGGGTACTCCCCTTGCCCCATGGAATCCCTTTTTGGCCAGTCCTCCATCCTTATTTCAGCTTGAGCCCAAACTACAACAAAGAGACTTGGTCCCACAGGTCCCAAACTAGCCCTCAGACACCGCCCTAGCCCAAGCCACCTTCAGTGGCCCGCCCCGGGACTGCCTCTCCTAATAGCCCCACCTCCACCTCACCTGAAGCTGGTGGAAACAGCTCCCTCCCCAGCTCCGCCTCCTGGGTCTGCAGGAGTCTGAACTACTACAGTGAGGGTGCATAGGGCGGCCACCGTGGCAGAGGGTAGCGAACGGACACCGGGCACTTCTTCAGAAGACCTCATTTTGAGAGAGCAGGCAGGGTGCAGACCACCAGCTCTCATCTTCTCTCTGAAATCCCTGTAACTCCAGCCCAAGACCTTTGCAAAGGAGAGGACCAGATCCTGCTTCTCACCGAGAGGCGCCTCCCACTGGCTTTCACTGCGCATACCCTCAACCTCCAATCGCCTCAAACCTTCTCCACTGCCCTCACCTTGAGTGGCGCCCCCAGCAGGCGGTGCAGCGCAGCTATCTGCGCGCTCAAAGGCAGCGCTCCGTCCAAGGTACAGGTGGGAGCCCGGCGTGGCTCCGGGAAGTTGGCACATGCAAAGGGATCAGTATCTTCCAGGTACTGAACCCTTACGGTCACCACTGATACCGGCTCCCCGTCCCCGCGGTCTTCCCCGCCCGCCATGGCTCGGCCGCCTGTTCACAACGCGAGCCTCAAGAGTCCCTGCCAGGGGCCAGCCTCGCCTCCACTAGCTCCGCTGTTTGGGCCGGGCTGGACCGGACGCTGTCGGTGGGGCGGAGCGAGACAGGCGGGGCCGAGGAAGGGGGTGGGACCAAGACAAGGCCCCGAACTGGCGCTAGGGGGTACACGGAAAGGGGCGGGGTTTACGACAGCCACTCAGAGAGCCGGGCGCGATCCCGTTAGTTTCCTCTCTAGGAGGCGGGAAAACCCGAGCTTTCCCCCGTTAGGAAAGCAGGAGAGGCTTTCTTAGGGTCTGGGCTAAGTGAGGCTGAGCTTCACTTGAGAATGTTAGAGCCAGTGGGGCAGAAGTTTCTAAAGAGAGGTCCGTTCTCCCATGAGGCCCGAATTCCTACAGCTTGAGATACCAGTGAAAGTATTTTCCTCACTTCGTCAGAACAGTAAGAGGTTCTCAGTTTGGAGCAAAAAGTGGAAAATAGAGTCCACTGTTTGAAGGAAGAACAGAATCAGTAGTGAGTAGAAGGACGCGTAGCTCTTTGTCGAAAAGAATAGAATGAGTCAGTTTGAGGAGGCAGGTAGTCCATCTTCACCTCCGTTTGGAGAAGTGGTTGGGTGCTCCTTAGCTTGCTGGGAAGAACAGACAATCCTGTTTAGGGCGAGATATGATAAATGCCCTAAAGTTGGATGGATTATTTTTAATTTACTGGGAATTCCATAGGTGCTTTTCAGTTTTGTAGAAAAAGTTTGTAATTTCCTGTAGTTTGAGGGGTAAAAAAAGCCTTTCAATTTGTGAGATAAGAGGAAGTCTTTTCAGCCTAGAGTGACCTAAGCCCAGCCCGAGGTTTCTAGAATGTTGAGGGTAACGCGGTCCACGGCTTTCTGGGAGCATCTAATGCGCCTGCGCAGTTCTGCTGGGTGGGGCGGGGGCTGAAGGGGGTCCCAGGTGGAGGGCGGCTGCGAGCCGAGCAGCTGACTGACTCCTGCAGTCCGCACCCGGCGGTGCGATGCGTAGCCTGCGGTCGCGGCCCCAACCGTAGCTTCTCCTCTCTACGAAAGAGCCGCGCCCCATACAGCCGAACCCAGTCCCCAGGGCCTCTGCCTCTCTTGTGACTTGCAGTCCCCCGCGGCTGTCCCTGGAGGGCGGTGGCCGCCTATTTCTCTGAATCCCGGCGGGGGGTTTGGGAACGCGAGCTCGAAGGACTAGGTTTCGGGACTCTGGGAAGGGCAGGGCTGGGGAATTTCCGCCCCTCCGGCTAGTCCAGAGCGGATGGAGGAAGGGATCCAGACTAAGGGCGTCCGGGGCAGGGTCTTGGAGTTCTGACTTGACCTAGGGGTATCGGGGCGGGGATTGGGGGGAGCGGGTCCCACGTGCTTGTGACGCGGGGGCGCCCGGTAGGTGGCAGCGGAGGCAGCGGCGACGTGGGACTGGCGGCTGTGCGGTGCTGGAGGACGGCTAGGCAAGCTGCAGAATGCTGCACGCCGCACTACCCCTGCTCACGCTGCCCCTAGCTGCGGCGCGGGCGGCCAAAGAGCCCACCCAGGAGCCTGGGGTGCCAGGCGAGTCTCCCCCGGGCTTGGCGCTCTTCCGGTGGCAGTGGCACGAGGTGGAGGCGCCCTACCTTGTGGCTCTCTGGATCCTGGTGGCCAGCCTGGCCAAAATAGGTGAGTGTGTGTGTGCTTGCATTAGCCAGGCCTGGGTCAGGCAGCGGACCTGCCCCAACTCCCGGGACCCCTAACCGGGCCAGCTTCTTGCACAGTGCTGGAACTTAGGCTCTGATTACACAAATACCAGCTATCACTCAATTCTTGGGTCTCCTCTTGCAGGTCTCATGCCTCATCTTTTCAACCCCTTAGGAGCGCTGAGAATTTGCCTTTTTGAAGCTACCCCACCCAAAACCCCAGCTCTATCTTTGGGCTCCTTTGCTCTTTTTGCTTTCCTCTTTCCCTTGTCCTCCTCAGTCTAGCCTGCCCCCATCAGTGTCCAGCCTCCCAGAGAGCTGTCAGCAGTGAGGTGAGGTCGTGTGGGGATACCTAGGAGATGGTAATCTCCAGGAACCCACGCACCCTAATTCTGAGGAATCAACCTTCTTTGGAGACCCAGGTTTAAGTATTTTCTTGGGATACTAAATTGCCACTTCCTTCTAGCTCAACTCTGCTTCCCACTTTAAGACACTAGCTTGTACCTATGTGTGGGACCCTACCCCCTCATTCAAGTTCACATTCACCCACTTTAAGGCTTAACAAAAACTTCCCCTCGGGATGGGGTAGTAACTCGCTTACTTAGCATATGTAGGGTTCTGAGTTTGATTTTCATCACTAGGGAGATGCCCTTTCATTTATTGGTGTTTCACTGTGTGTTGCCCACCCTAGGTGCTTTTATGATCTGACCTTTAGTCCTCGAAACATTGAAGGCTGTGTTTCATTCAGGCTTTTTCTTTATAAATAGAGCTGCTTTTCCCTGCTTCTGCTCCCTCCTCCTGTCTGATCAGTCAGTGGTCTGTCCTCCCACCAGAGACCCTCCTCCTCCTGGGGGTGACTAATTATAGCTGAGCGTTGCTACTCACTCCCCATCTATACTGGCACAGCCTGTACTCCAGTCTCACCAAAACAGCCGTCTTGTAGAATCCCACGGTCTAGAATTTGCCCCTTCTTTCCCAGACAGTGCTTGGGGGTGGGTGCCTCAGCAAGAACAGAACTTTCCACTCTGCTTTGGCTCCTGGAGATTAATAATGGAAAGTAGGACTCGAAATGCCTTCAGGGAGCCCGGTTCTGCCAGAGACTTGGCTTTTCTAGTAGTTCTTGGGCTTCAGGGCTGATGCATGCTGAGAAGATGAGGGTGAAATAGGGTTGCCAAAGGAGCGGACCTTATAGCAAGAGGACCAAGAGCAGGGATGAATGTAGAGTATGGCTGAGCTCACCTCACTGGCCTGGGAGCAAGGTGGGAACAGCCTCAGCTTTGGAGCTAAGGATTATTTTTATTGAGAAACCTATGAGTTGGGGGAGAGTTCCTATTTTAGGGCTTATAGTCACAATTATAGTTTCCCCCATGTATTATAGTGCTTTTTCTAGTTTGGATGACACCTACAGAGGAAGAAGAGAACCTCCTTCTTACTGGCTAGAGGAAAAAAAGGATCCTTAGAGAAGTGGACAATGGTAGAAGAATGTCCAGGAACTCCCTCACAGCTTCATTTCTAGGAGATCCTTCTCTTTTTATTCAAGGCTATTTTTGTAGAACCCACTGTGTGCCAGGCACTGTTCTAGGCCCTTTAGGTACAGCTGCCAATGGGCACTGTTTCAACATGGGGTTTCATACAGATTAACAGGAAGCCTGCTCTACCAGCACCCTAGAGATTTCATGGCATGAGATGTGTTCGTTTATGGTCTAAGGGCCCAAAGGAGATTTGTATTTTAGGGGACAAAAGTAGGAATGGAAAGAACTAGTGCTGCAATTACCCCCTGCCCCGTCCTCTTTTCCTATGTTCAAATTGTTATTATTTCCCTCGAGATTCATATTTGGTTAACATTTATTGAGAACCTACTCTGTGCCTGTCACCATGCTAGGCACATTTGTACATTATACCATTTTAGTCTCATCATGATAGATATTTTTCCCATAATAACAAGTGATTAAGAAAAATAAGTGATTGAAGTTCAATTAAATAATTTGCCTGAGATCACACAGAGATAACATGGGAAGAAGTTAGAGATCAAACTGCTAAACCCAAAGCTTTTTAAACAACCAATTCCATTTCATTCCCATATAATGAGAAGCACATGTGGCTGAAAGGCCTCCTACGGTGCTCTTAAGTGATATAATATTGTTGTTGGGGAGCCTTAATTATGCTACATATGTAATAGCATAATAACTGACTGCTTACTATAAAGCAATGTGCTACATACTTTTAACTAAGTTGTTTAATCCTCACAGCAATCGTATGAGATCATTATTATCTTTACTTCCATTTTGCTGATAAAACTGAAGGTCAGACAGGTAAAATTATTTGCTTCAAGTTTATAGAACAAGTTAATGGAAGATGTAGTCCTTGAAGCCAAGTAGCCTAACTTTGTAGGATCTGATTTTTCCAGCTGTGTTTTGAATGGAACCCAGTAGCATTCAAATAGTGAGTAAGGTAAAAAGATTAGAGAAAGCTGTGGGCCCCTGAGGATGAAGGAAGAGAAGAAGGGAAATTTCCAGAAAAGGAAAAAGCAAGTAAAGATCTTGGTGCAGTGGAGGATTTGTAGTGCTCTTAGAGGTTAGAGATTGTAGAATTTTTGAGTTTTTTTTTTTTTCCTTTCCTTGTCCCAGGGTTAGGGGTTCTGATTTCAGGTAACATAAGACTGGGAGGTTATAGGTTGATATGTAATCCATAAGCTCATACCTGCTGCCTTCTTCTTGCATTGTAGTGTTTCACTTGTCTCGGAAAGTGACATCTCTCGTCCCTGAGAGCTGCCTGCTAATTTTGCTGGGCCTGGTGCTAGGGGGCATTGTTTTAGCTGTGGCGAAGAAAGCTGAGTATCAACTGGAGCCAGGCACCTTCTTCCTCTTCCTGCTGCCACCTATTGTGTTGGACTCAGGCTATTTCATGCCCAGTCGGCTGTTTTTTGACAATTTGGGTGCCATCCTCACCTATGCCGTGGTGGGAACACTCTGGAATGCATTCACAACAGGCGCTGCCCTCTGGGGCCTACAGCAGGCTGGACTTGTGGGTAAGTGACCCTGAAACTTGGGCTAGCAAAGAGAGGCTTTCCTCTCTTCTTTCCTCCAGCTCTGAAGGTCTCATGTTGGCAAGAGCCACGCTCTGGGAGTTCCATCTTAAGTCCCTCCCATCTGGAGTGCAAGGCAGTGTTCCAAATGAACCTCAGCCTTCATCTAGTTCTCTGCCAGTCAAGTCTGTTTCTGCAGTGTGACAGCTGAGCAGGGGCCTGGCTCCCAGCTGTGTGTGGGCTGCCAAAGCTGAGGAGCCTGCATTACCACTCTGGTGTCTCTGCCTGTGTTACCACACTACCACTTGCCAGCTCTACTCCCTGAGGCACAGCTCAGCATTCCTGCAAAGGCTTATTGTTCTGACTACTAAGGTCATGTCAGGGTATCTTTCTATTTTTTACATTGTCTTAAAATGCATATTACACATTCATAAAATACCTGAAAGTATAATGGGCATCATCTCTTATCTCATTGACTCTGTAGCAACCTACTGGTGTGTAATTTGTCCCAATTAAAAATGAGGAAGTAGAGCCCATTAAGTTTGCTTAATATCAGGCCAAAGGTTAGCCTTCATTTTATTTTTTTATTTTTTTTGCAGAACTGGGGATTGAACTCAGGCCCTTGTACTTGTCGGGGAAGCGCTTATTCCACTGAGCCATCTCCCCAGTCCTCGAGCCTTCATTTTATTGAGGCTCCTTGCCTTTAGGCCTTCTCCTAATGCCTTTGATTCCTGACCCAAGAAATTGATTCATTCCTAATTGTGATAATTCAGAGTTCTTCCAAGGTAAAAAGAAGTTTCCAGCTGGGGACATCTACCTGGTTTTTCTAATAAGATAGTGAAGTATTTGGGGCAAAGGAAGGATGACATCAAATCCTTATCTTAGCAGTAATTCTAATAGTAGGTAAGATATGTTGGGTGCCTACTATGTATTAAGCACTGGCTAAATAATTTTTTGAGGTGTTATTCCCATTTTGTTCATGGAGAAATGAAGGATCACTGAGATTATTTAACATGTTCAAGTTCCTCTTTTGCTTTTCATTCTATGTTAGGTCTCTTCCTCCTGCTGTGTGTGTCACATCCTTTTGGCTGAAAATGACAGGTGTGGGAGAAAGCTCTCTCCTGTTATCCTCCCTAATAAAGCCAGTTAGCAGCCAGTTTCCACCTGCTGGTAACTACTGGTACTGTTGCTACAGTTTCTAATTACCAGTGCCACCTTAGCCTTTCAGTTTACATAGGGCTTTCTTTGCCATCTCCTGGACTGTTCTTTGCAGTCATCTTAGAAGGTAGTCAGATGAAGAGGAATGGCTAGGAAGTCATATGACAGTAACAGAGTTTGCATGCCACAGCTGTTGAGTGGTAAAGCCATGTATTAGGCACAGGCAGCTTTGATAAAGTCTCCTGATCTGCAGACCGTTGCTCTCCCTGTGTTTCTGAGTATTGTTTGAGCTTCCTCTTTTTTACTAGTAGGAGTGGCATCTGGGCTACTCCCAAAAGTACCATAAGGCAGTCATGTCCACTAGTTACTGGCCCCTCCTCCATCTCTCTCTCTGTAGCCTCTAGGGTACAAGCTGGCCTCCTGGACTTCCTGCTGTTTGGGAGCCTCATCTCAGCAGTGGACCCTGTGGCTGTGCTGGCTGTCTTTGAGGAGGTGCACGTCAATGAGACTCTCTTTATCATCGTCTTTGGCGAGTCCCTGCTCAATGATGCAGTCACTGTGGTGAGAGTGCTCGGCTATCCCCTAACCCAAGATGCTCTGACCAGTTGTGCATCTAAGCAGCCTCAGACCTTCCTGGTCTCCTAGGGAAGAAATAGAGTTTTAGCTTCTTCTCCCATCCTAGAAGCTCCAGTCATTGCCTCCCCCTAATGCCTGAATATACTTTTCTCACTTAGGTGCTGTACAAGGTCTGCAACTCCTTTGTGGAGATGGGTTCTGCCAACGTGCGTGCTACTGACTACCTGAAGGGAGTTGGTCAGTATTTCCCCCTTTTAGCTGGCATTGGAAGTCTGTTTCCTCCAGGTTGTGAGTCCTACCCTCCTGGTATCAGGACAGAAGAGATTATTTGGGTGGAGAAATGGGGTCTGGGCAAAGCTCCTCCTGGAACCCTGGTTCTGGATATTAAACCCTGGGGATCATGGTAGGGTTCCTCCTTCACTATTTGCCAGGCAGCAGTATTGTCAGCCCAGGAAGGGTCTGGGCCAGGGTCATGCTGACAACCCCACTCCTCCCCCAGCCTCCCTGTTTGTGGTCAGTCTGGGCGGGGCAGCTGTGGGCTTAGTCTTTGCCTTCCTCCTGGCTCTGACCACACGTTTCACCAAGCGGGTCCGCATCATCGAGCCCCTGCTGGTCTTCCTCCTCGCCTACGCAGCCTACCTCACTGCTGAAATGGCCTCACTGTCTGCCATTCTTGCGTGAGTCCTGGGGACCTTGTGGGTGGGCTTCTGGGAGTGTAGTGGTGATGATTGTCCCTAATACAGACAAAAATAGGACCTTAAGGAGTCCATAGGATTCCTTTAGCCCTTGTGGGAGTGACTACCTTAAATGTCCCTGAGGAGACAATAAACTTAAGGTAATCTAGGAGAACTCTCTGGATGTCTAGAACTGTCCCAATCAGCACTCAGGAACTGAATCTTCCTCTGCTTGAAGTGTTCTCTGGAACATGGGCTGAGCTAGAAGCGAACTTCAGATCTGGGGACAGTGGCTGTAGTGCCCTCAACATTCAAAAGGTGCCTCAGAGTTTGCTAGTCAGAGCATGTTTCTTTCCCTTTCCCCTCCAGGAGGCAATGAGTGGGATGTCTGGAGATTTAGATCCATCCTAGGGCTGCCAGTAACTAGCAATCTTCATGCCTCCCTGGGCTTTGGCTTTGAGAGTCTGATACCCTATGGTGGGCTATGCCCCTTCCTGACTCATGCTCAGAACCCAAAGGCTGAGCCTCCTGGAACCCATCCTCACTTGCCCCATCTTTTTGTTCCTCTTTCAGGGTGACCATGTGTGGCCTGGGCTGTAAGAAGTATGTGGAGGCCAATATCTCCCATAAGTCACGTACAGCTGTCAAATATACAATGAAAACGCTAGCTAGCTGTGCTGAGACCGTCATCTTCATGCTGCTTGGCATCTCGGCTGTAGATTCATCTAAATGGGCCTGGGACTCCGGGCTGGTGCTAGGAACCCTCATCTTCATCCTGTTCTTCCGGGCCCTCGGTATTGCCAGCACCCTCTGTTTCTCCACTTTCCTCAGACATCTTTTTCTGGCAGCTTATCTCCCAATCTGAACCTATATCCTTGCCAATTCCTAAACCTCCCTCCCCTGTTGTTCACCTTTCCCATCTTTTGCCACCTTAGCCCAGATACTTGGTGCCATCACTATTCCCAACGCTTTGCTCCTGCTGCCCTCCCTCCTACTGTAGGTGTAGTCCTGCAGACATGGGTGCTGAATCAGTTCCGGCTGGTCCCTCTGGACAAGATTGACCAGGTGGTGATGTCCTATGGGGGCCTGCGGGGTGCTGTGGCCTTTGCTCTCGTCATCCTACTGGACAGGACCAAGGTCCCTGCCAAAGACTACTTTGTGGCCACTACTATTGTGGTGGTCTTCTTCACAGTCATTGTGCAGGTGGGAATGCCTATGAAGCTAGGTGGGGAAAGGGTCCAGTGGGCTCTGGGGACCTTGGAGCCCATGAGACGGGGCTTTTCCTATTGGGGGAAATAGGAGCCTGATTTCTCGGACCTTGAGTATAGCTAGGTGGGGGAAAAGAACTTGGGCCTAATTGTGGGGAGAGAAGAGAGGCTGCAAGGAACTGGATAGAGCAGGACTCACTCCCTGCCTGTTCATAGGGTTTGACCATCAAACCTCTGGTCAAGTGGCTGAAGGTGAAGAGGAGTGAGCATCACAAACCTACCCTGAACCAGGAGCTACATGAGCACGTGGGTACTAGAACCCCATCCCTCCACCTGTCCCTCTCTCCCTTCTGCTATTTTGGCAGAGTCCTGATCCAGTCCCCCTACCCACCCCCCTTCTAGACTTTTGACCACATTCTGGCTGCAGTGGAGGACGTTGTGGGGCACCATGGCTACCACTACTGGAGGGACAGGTGAGGGAGCTGCCCCGAGGCTCCTTCAGCAGTAGCAGCAGCAGCAGCAGCTGTCCCACCAGGCAGGGCAGCATGGAGATGTGCCACCCTTCTAAGAAGGGACACAACCAGACCTAGGCTGGATGACCTCTTCCTGAAGCCTTTTGTGGCTTCTCAGGATAAGACAGGTCTCCCATTGTGGCCTTCCTGGCCTTGCATGGTTTGTTACCTGCCAGACTCCAGCCCCATTGTGCTCTGCTCTGTCTGCCTGCTAATTATTTGACCCTATTTTAGAGCTTCAGGGCCTACCATGATCCCTCAGGCTGGCCACTGAGAACAACATTGGACATGTTGTTTCTCTGATAGAACTCTCCCTCAGCACCTTCTTATTTATTTGCAGCCTTCAGGTCTCACCACAGAGATCAGTTCCATAGGAGCGCTTCTCTGGCCCTGAGTAGGACAAATCCTTGAATACTCTGACTGTCCTTGGTAGTTTCTTGTCATGGTTGCAATTTTCCACATATTTGTAATAATTTTAATTAATGTCAGTTTTTTTCCCTAATACTATAAACTCCATAAAAAGAGACTAACCAAATTCTCCCTGAATAAGACCCATATCAAGAAAGCTAGGTCAATTGCTATTGATGTGCCTGCCCCATTTGAGGAAGAGCCAGCCAGCCACACCTTGGGTGATACTCAGAGCTGGGCCTGGCATCCTCTATAGGTGGGAGCAGTTTGACAAGAAGTACCTGAGTCAGCTGCTGATGCGACGGTCAGCTTACCGAATCCGGGACCAGATTTGGGATGTATACTACAGACTCAACATCCGGGATGCCATCAGCTTTGTGGACCAGGTGGGCCAGTGGTGGGTGGGAAGATGACCAGCAGACCAGGAAAGGGACAACAGATAGGCAGGTTTGTAAACAAGGAGTCAGGAATTCCCAGCTAGTTCCATAGGTAGGTGCAAAAACCATTCCTGCTTGAGGCCCATATTGAGATTCTGACAGGTAGTACTGAAAGGTAGGAAACAGCTAGACTCTGCAGTCAACAGATGTGGTTTAAGTGTTACCATTTATAGGCTTGTGACTTTGGGTAAATCGATTTTCTCAGTCATAAGAGAGCAAGAATAAGAGTATTATGCTAGATTTTGTATGTAAAATATTTTGACAGTATCTAGCAAATAAAAAGAAAAAAATAAATTATTGTTTTTATTGCCCTGTCTGGGCCACCCTCCTGATTTTGGTTTTGACCCCTGCAGGGAGGCCACATCTTGTCATCCACAGGCCTCACTCTGCCCTCTATGCCCAACCGCAATTCTGTGGCAGAGACATCTGTCACCAACCTGCTGTGAGTTTGTTGAGATTTCTTTCCCTTTCCCAAGCTCCTCTCTACTGGCCCTCTTTCCGACTCCCTTCTGGGAAAGATTTGTCAGTAACTTTGCTTTTGCCTTTCCCTTGGCCTGTGGTCCTGCCTCCTCTCCAGCACACTGTCCTTGCTTCCTGCAGGAGGGAAAGTGGCAGTGGAGCATGTCTAGATCTCCAGGTGATTGACACGGTGCGCAGTGGCCGGGACCGTGAGGATGCTGTGATGCATCATCTGCTCAGTGGAGGCCTCTACAAGCCGCGCCGCAGGGTAAGAGCAGTCAGGGCAGAGACCCAAAAGTGGTGGGTAGTCTGGGAGGTATGATCAGAAGCACAAGAGGTGGTTGGTACCAGCTGCGGCCAACTGTAGATTCCTGGCTAAAGAGTGCAGGTCTTCGTGTTTTTTGTTTTGTTGGAGGAAGGGTTGGCCTTCTGTGGTAGCAGAGAGTAGCTCATATAGGAGGGTATGAGTTGAGAGCTGGAAGGCAGCACTGCATATTAGAGCTGGGTGAGGAAAAGGAGCATGTGGGATGGGAGTGAGGTGGATGTTAGCCCTGAGGGGAAAGGAAGAGATGACCAAGGGCCAGATGAACAAGGGGAGTGGGCAACCATCTGTTTCAGGCAACCTGAGTTAGTCCCATGCAGATCCTAAAGCTTTGGATCTGGAAAGGCCCAGCCCATCTGGGAGGGAATCTGTTGCAACTCCACAAGGGGGCAGCAAGCCATTATCTTGGATCTCTTGAAAAGAAGCCTGCTGTTTCTATTCCTGGCACTTTTAACGGGCTTAGAATTTTGAGACTAGGTAGACCTGGAGGTTCTTGCTTGTAATCCCAGCATTGGGAAGCTTAAGTAGGTGGATCATCAAAGTTTGGGGCTCCCCTGGGCTACAACAGTGAGTTCAAGGCCAGCCTGAACTACATAATGAGATCCCCATCTTAAAGAAAAATGTTCACATAGGATTGGCTTCCTTTAATTTGCATCCATTGGTCCTGATTTGACTCTTACAAGCTCCTTAGCGTGATCTTCAAAGACTTAAAATTGGCTCTCCTGCCCTTAGGCCAGCATCTCTGAGAAAGAAGACTCAGAATGGTGCTGTTCTATTTGAGGTTGGCTAAGGCCAACTAGAGGGCTCCCTCTTCTAGTTCTAGAATTGTGCCTGTAGCCCAGTTCTGCATACTAACTCGGGGCCCTTCTTTTTTTTGGGGGGGTAGGGGGTTAGGGTCTCCCTATGTATCCAGGCTAGCCTCAGACTCAGTGATCCTCCTGGCTCAGCCTTCAGAATTCTGGATTACAGAATTGCCACCTTACCCAGCTTTGGGGTCCATATTTCCTCACAATCTGCCAAGGTCCCTCTCCCTTTCTTAGTTAATGGCTGTCTTATCTAACCTGTAGGAGTCTTACTCTTTTAACTTTTTTTCTTATCCAAATTTCAGTAGACAGAATGAAAGAACTCACATTTATCCATTACCCAGCTCCACTAATCACCAATACATGAATAATTTTGTTTCATTTTATAGCTCCACCATGTTGTGGCCACACTTCTCTTAAGGCATTGTATCACATCATCTCTAAATATTTCAGTACATATCTTTAGGTGCTGGGAATTCCTTTTTTTTTTTTTTTGCGGAACCGGGGATTGAACTCAGACCCTTGCACTTGCCAGGGAAGCACTAATAGGAATTCCTTTTGATAACAGGAATTAAACACAGAGCCTCTACACTGAGCTACATCTTGGCTCTATGTATTTTGAGATAGGATCATCTAAGTTACCTAGGCTGGCCTAGAACTTGGGATCTTCCTGTCTCAGCTTCTGAGAGCTGGGAATTACAGGCATGTGTCACTATTCCTAGCTCCATGAACTCTTAAAAAAACAAAATCAGCACTATTATTACAAAAAGTAACAATAAGTCCTTTTTATATTATTCAGCCAGTGTTTATTAAACACTTATTAAGATACTTATTAAGTATCTTTTCTCATCTGGTTTGTTCAAGTCAGGATTCAAATAAAGTCCACATTTTGTATTTCAGAAACATCTTTTCATTAAAAGACAAAAATTGTAATAGTTCTTTCTGTTTCTTCCTTGCTATTTATTGAAGAAATTATATACTTTTTCTTTAAAAATCTCCCTTTTTTTTATTTTTCTGATTTATATTGCAGTGTTAACATGTTCCGTCAACCCCCATATATCCTGGTTGTTAAATTTAGAGACCTGACCAGATTCAGGGATATTCAGTTGGTATGCTGTGTATTTCTTACTGTGTTACAACAGGGGTTATGTCATGATTGGGGTGTGCTTGTGTGTGTGTGTGTGTGTGTGTGTGTGTGTGTGTGTGTGTGTGTGTAAGATCAGTCAGTAAATTCAGTCCATTCAGTTCTAGTGTAGTCAATTTAAAAAGAACTGGAGTAGATTTGTGCTTATACTATTAAATGTCATCTTATTTAATTTAGCCCATCATTCCATCGTTTGGATACCATATCTGCCACCAATGTCTACCTCTCAGATTCATATCATCTGAAAATTTGCTAAGCCTGTTATCCTTGTATTCATCTAAATCAACATAAAAATGTTGAACAGGATAGAGCTGAGGACAGAGCCCTGTGGCATTCTACTAAAGACTTTCCTCCAGACTGACATGGATCAAGCATTTTTGGGGTATGGTTACTCAACCAGTTCTGAATCTGCTTAGTTATACCATGAGACAATTCATCATTCCTCATGATCTTGCCAGAAATATCATTAGCAAGACAGAGGCATCTAGTATACAATTAGAAAGATGAGATTAAGACAAAGAGATGAGAGCTGGTGAGAATAATTCAGAAGCAGTCTGCATCTGAGGTGTCCTCATCTGGCTACAACAGAATCTTCTAGGAAGCTTGCTGACTATTCTTAGCTTTACCTCCTAGAGATTTGGACTCTGCAATATGAATTCGGACTAAGAATCTGTGTTCTCAATAAGTTCCCTAGGTGATTCAAATGCAGCTAGTCTTATGGTGCTATTTAGGAACCACAGATCATAATATTGGGATGGTTAAAGCCGTGATAAGTTGTCTGGGGAGAACATCTAGAGGGGAGAGAGGATAATACATGGGAATACACATGGGAGATAGGGAATCCTCACAGGAGAGAAGGAGCCATTGATGAAGCATTTGGAGATCATATTTCAGGCCTGGAGGCTACATAGAGGCTATGTTGGTGTTTAGGCAAAGGCCACAGGGTTAGTGAGCAGAGAGCAAACAGCTGTGGACTTGTTAACCCTGGGCCACATTTCTGGTATTTAAGGAAGAACTGGGAATGAAGGAAAATATCAGGATCAACTAATGGCAACAAAAAGAGGAGTACTAGCATGAAAGAAAGGCATTCTTCAAGGAGGCAGAGGCAGGAAAAAAAACATGGCCAGAACTGGGTCCTGACAGGCCTCTGTCCCCAGGAGAGAGGGGTATCTCTGTGTACATAGGTAGAGGAACACAGATGGAAAATGTGCAGGAAGCTCTTAAAAGCCAGTCCAAGGAAGCAAAAATAAAGAAGCCAGGCTGAGGATGTGAGGTACAGGTGATTTGATATACTCTTGGCTATATTTTGGAGGATTATCTATCATTGGGTAATGAAAAGATTGCTTAGTTGCCAAGGGCAGGCACAGAGGTAAACTGAGACAGTACATAGTGGCTTGATCTTTGTAAGTATTAAGACCATATGAAGAGAGTAGCTCTGGAATACATAGATCACTTTTTGGTCAAGAGGGTTGAGAGTGTCAGAAGTCCACAGCAGATGTGTTGTTTGTGATGGTTTCAGAAATGGCTAGATGGAAAGACCAGCCAAAGTGAGGATTCTCTGTAGCTGGAAGGGAATAGGTGGGCTGGGTGTGTGGACCACACTTACTTGGAGGTACAAAGTGAAATGGATCCCATGGTCTCCTAGTAAGCATAGAGGACAAAATATAGTCTGCTACCCCCCCCCC